>PVKS010004929.1:0-89069 GCA_004027875.1 Aplodontia rufa | reverse complement strand
AATTAGGGAGGGGGAGGGATAAGGGTGGATAATTGGGGAGGGCTCTTGGGGGGTAATTCTAATATTCAGATTTTATATATATATAGTATTTTTTCATTAGAAGCATGTTTGTTCAAATTTTTTAATAAAAGATGCATGTTTAAAATCTAGGTATGTATGGGTCAAAGAAAAAATTAAAATGCAGGTTAAATTTTTGAAGTGAATGAAACTATTAACACTTGTATTATTACCTAAAGCTGTGCTGTAAGGAAAATTTATAGGTTACAATTTATATATTAGAAAAAGAAGTAAGGCTGATTATCAGTCATTTATGCATGAAGTTCAAGAGATTAATGAAAGAACAGAAAATTAAAAATGAAAGGAAGCAATAAGGATAGTTATAACTAATGAAATCAAAAGAAACATAAAATAGAAAGGATCAATAAGCTAAATTAGTTTTTAAAAAGACCAGTAAGGGGGCTGGAACAGTGGCTCAGCGGTTACAGCGCTTGCATGGCATATAGGAGTACACAGGTTCAAACCCCAGCACCATGCACACAGCAAAGTGATTAACAAATTGGTGGAGGGGGAGCTCTCGGGGGTAAATGTAATGTTCAGAATTTATATATATATTATATTGTTTCTTTAGAAGCATGTTTGATTGTTCAACAAATAAATTTCTTAATAAAATATGTAAAACGTGAGCAACGAAAGACACATGAGAAACTGAAGTTGATTCTGTCTTTCTCTCTCTCATTGTCCCTTTCTCTTAAAGAAAAAAAAAAGGAAAAGGAAATGACCAATAAAACTGATAAGTACCTGATAAGAATATTCAAAAATGAAAGCAAAAATAACCAAAATTGTGGATAAATATATAAACATCAGTACAAATTCCATAATCATTGAAAAGATAATAATGAATTCTGCTACTGCAGTAGTTGCCTGGGTTGTTTCAAAGCAACCTTCTGTGAAGGACTAAAAAATAGAAAAAATCTTTCCTAGTAATGCATATTTGCTTTTCTGGTAGATTAATTAACTCAATCAGGGATTGTGATAATTCTAGACTTTACTTCTGTTTTATGAAAAAGGTATTATTTCAGCATCCTTTATAGCAGATGCTGTCAGTACCTTGCGTATTCTCCTGGAACCCTATCTTTTCAGTATGCCCTGTACAATTCTCAGTTTTGAATATCTACATTTGTGCCTCAGGGCCTTTTTTCAGGAACTACAGAATGCTTCTTTATTTCTCTTGACATTTCAGAAATCCCTATTTTTATTACCCCCACAGAAAGCAGACAGTGTATTAGAAATTATTATATAAATATACTATTTCCATCTCCCCTTGAGTAAGTTTCTACTTAGGCTTTTATTTTTCAAGAATCCAGAGTTTCTCTGTTGTGTGAGCATCGTTATCCACTGTTTTTACTAGTTAAAATGTACTTTCCGTCTCTGTATCACTTCTTTCCCTTTTAACCATTGCTTTCTATAACTGCCAAATAAACAAGTTGCATTCAGGTCTTTGATGTATGATCTGCATCCATTAGAAACAAAACTCCAATCGAAAGAATAAGGTGGGGCAGCTGGAGTGGTGGTTCAGCAGTTCCAACCTTTGCCTGGCATCCGCAAGGACCCAGGTTCAAACCCTAGTACCACATACACAACTCGGTGTCATACAAAGGCCAAATGAAAAAATAATTCTCTCTTTCCTTTTCTCTCTCTCTCTCTTAAAAAAAAAAATAATAGTGTGTTTACTAGAGTCTTTCCTCCTTGTTAAGCCATGCATTATATTCCCCCCCCCCCAGCTCTGCTTATTTGCTGAGAGCTTTGCCTAGCATCTTAGCCATAAGCGAATATGACCGTTGTTTTATAAAAGTAGTTCTAAAAGTCAGCCTCATGTCTTTAGGTCTTCCATTTCTCCTACATGTTGGTATCAGAGATTTCAGTGCTATTATGGCTTTCCATTGCCTTCAGATAAGTGATTTTCATATTTTGGTTAACTTTTTAAGTCATTTGAAATTACCTAGCCCATTTGACAGAGTGTTAGGTTTTATGTGCCTATTCAGATTTAAGAAATAATGTTGTGTAAATGGTTGGATATATGAATCTCATACAGGTGATAATTCTGACTTACAAAACTAAATTTATAAACTGGTAGTTTGTAGATGCTGTTTAAGAACATGATAGTGGATTACGTTAGAGAATTTGTGTTCATAATGAGGTTTATTGGGATATCTGGTGGAAAGACTGAAAGTAGGAGAAAAGAAGGAAAATATTGCATATTGGAAATTAAGTTAAGAAAGTATAGATTAGGAATAGGGAATGTAGTTTACTGCTAGTTAACCTGTGCATGGTCCTGGGTTCAGTCCTTAGTGGGTGTGTGTCTCACTCTCTGTCTCATTCATACAAAGTGTAGATTAAACTTTTCACACGGATTATATACCATTAAACACATAATGTAATTTAAGCCAACCATTTGAGGGTATAGCATTGGGGAATAAACACAAAGACATATTCCTTCCTTTCATTTTGTCAGTGTAAATAACAAACTAGGTGCAAAACAAAGTATATATTAGCTTATTTTCTATAATGCAGCATAAAATGGCTCTCTGGAATGAAGATTTTAGAGAGAGAAGTTATAAGAATATAGTAGGATTACTACTTTTGTTCTGAAGTATAAGTTGATGTTGCCAGCCTCTTGGTCATAGTTACAAAGGAGATTCATCAAACTACTTTAAAATAAACAAATATGAAAGCTGTATGTCTGGGTTGTGTAGATTTTTTAAGAACCCTCTTTATCTCTTCCATATTTTCTGTAGTGAGCCTGTATTGTTTGTATAATGTAAATATTTGTAGATACTTTTTCTAACTTTAAGAAATTTGCAACTAATCTATTTTTCCACAGAGAGAAGTTGCAGCCAATAGCCAGAATGGGGAGGAAATTGTTCCTGCTTTAACTTTACGTTTTTTGATAACACAATTGGAAACAGCACTTAGGAACATTCATGCTAGTAATTGTACTGTAAGTATAATTAATAATGGAACTTGGATGGCATTTTTTTTAATGTGGACACAACAATACATGTTTATTTTGAGGTGTAAGCCAATTTGTAATTTTTTCTTTTACATCTAGAAAAGTGTACATAGAAATTTACTTCCTTCCTATGCCTTATACTTTGTTATGTGACTGTACCTCTGTAATAAGCTTATTCTGTCTACTCTGTCTTTCAAAAACTGTTGAAGGTATCAGAAACGTGAACTAGTAAAATTGAGCTTTCCAAATTAGAAAGAAGAGTCACGAACTTCAAAAATAAGTCAGGTACAGAGAGAAAGACAAATACTGCATGATGTCACTTATATGCCGAATCTAAAAAGGTTGGATTCATACAAGTAGAGAATAGAATAACAGTTTCCAGTGGCTGGGAGGAGGGGATATTGAGTTGTTGGTCAAAAGATATAAAATTTCAGTTAGGAGAAATAAGTTCAAATATAATATTGTGACTATAGTTAGTAATCATGTATTGTATTCTTGAAAAGGCAGAGTAGATTTTAAGTGTTCTCATCACAAGATGATAAATATATGAAATCATGCATATGATAAATTATTTGATATATTCATTCCAAAACTTGTTATATTTTAAAAGTATCATATGTATGTGTATGATAAAGAATATACAGTGTTTATTTGTCAACTAAAAAAATTGTAAGGAAAAAACACTGTTCCCTCTTGTTCCTAATTATTAATTAACCTCTCTTCTGCTTTTTCTGTATGTGTAAAAGTTGGATCTTCTTTGATAGGTAAAATTGACAAAATATTTGTTTTTAAGGTCAAATGATACTTTAGAATTAGGGCAATCTGAGGAAAAACGTATTAAAAAAATGGGACCAATAATGCAGGGTAATAAAATGTAATATTTAGTTCTTTGCATAACTTAGATCAGTTAAATAAAGAAAATTCTGCATACATGTGGAAAGATAGATTAGGGTTATTCTCAAAAAAAAGGATTACCCAGGTACCATAAAAGTTAGCCCTGAAACATAAAATCCCATATTATAAAGATGTTAAAAAAATAATTCTTATTTAATATTCTGAGAAGTAGGGTCCTTGATAAACAGTACTCTAAAAGATGTTCGTTAAATGGAGGAAGTTTACATCTTGGGATTCCAGGAACTTCGGGACGCTGCATATCTGCTATATTGCTTCTAACCAGATTGCCAGTCACTGCATTCTCTAATACTGACATTACTTCAAAGATGAGTCTTATCTAGGAAATGGAAGAGCTCCCTCTCTTGGTAGTACTTGTGAGTTGAATTTTAATGTCATGATCAAAGTAGCCTACTGCTATGTATACAAATGGTTCTTTTTGTCCTGCAAGACCATCAAGGGAGGAACAAGACCACCTTGTAGGAGGCAACAGTGGGTTGCAGGGGTGGAGTATAGTTTATAGTTACATATCTAGCTTTTTTGTTCTAGTACTTTCAATCAACTTTGCTAAGTGGGATAAGGTAAAAAACCAAGGGCAAAAGTTTTAGGTTATAAATGTATTGCTTGCATCTTTAAATTTCTGGAGGGTTTTTTTTTTTTTTTGGCTTCTAATTGTAAAATTACCACAATTCTTCATTTTATCCTGTTTTGAAAAATGTTTTTATTTAGAATTGTATGAGGCACAAAACAAGCTCTGTTCAAAGCTGGTTTTTAAATATTTACAAAATAATAAGCCACATTTATTGACTGTTTGCTATATGACAGCAAGAGTTCTAAGTACTTTGCAAGGATTAATTCATTTACTCTTCACAATTTTGTTATTATTCCCATTTCATGGTTTAGAATACTCAGGGATAATGGTTAAGTAACTTGCTAATTTCACCAGGTAGTAAGTAGTGGAGTCAATATAAAGTTTTGGCTTCAGGGTATCTAACCTTGACATTATACTACTCTGCAGAGATAGGAATTTTAAGGTGAAAACCAGTCAGAAAGTATAGGAAGTTTGTATTTGTGAACTTATTTAGTCCATTGAAAACAAACACACATCTATTTCTTCTGCTTTTCGAAGCCAAACTTCTAAGTCTAGTCATTTGTCTGAGATATATACTGTTGGTCATAAGAACTGTGCTAGATAAGAGAATATCATTAGATCAGTATAAAAAAATTTATATCCTGTCGATATTTGTCATCTGTATATCTGGGGAAAAAACCTGTTTATGATATAGGGCAAACTTAATAAAAAAGTTCACATGGCAAAAGATAGGATTATACACTTTAGTCAGCAGAGAGAGTTTAAGAGCAACAGAGTCAGCGTTTTTTAGAGAAACAGAAACAGTTTCTGTTTTTTATGTATATACATACACATACCAACATATGTATGTATACTACATATATGACTTACTATGAGGAATGGATATATTTATATATACATATCTATGATTATTTTGAGGAATTGGCTCAGGTAACTATGGAGGCTGAGATACTCCATGATCTACTGTCTGTAAGCCAGAAATTCAGAAAAACCAGCAATTAATTTAGCCCAATTCTGAAGGCCTAAGAACCAGGGGAGCCAGTGGTGTAAATCACAGTCCAAGGGCAGAAAATGAGATGTAATTCCTGAGGCAGGCACATTAGCAGCAAAATTAATGAATCCTTTCTTCTTTTGCCTTTTGTTCCATTCAGGCCCTCAGTGAACTGGAAGTTTCCCACCCACAGTGGGAAGGGTAATCAGATACTAAGTCTATCAGTTCAAATGCTAATCTCTCTGAAAACTCCCTCACAGACACACGTAGATTAATGTTTAATATGGGAATCCTTTAGTTTGTCAAGTTGACACTTAACATGCTCACAAATAAAATGGAAAACATTTTGCTCCAACCACAATTTTTTTTAACTTTTCTTTTTGAAATAATTATAGATTCACAAGTTAAAACTGTGGTACTTCTGTACTCACAAAGGTCTCAGTGTACCCTTTACCTGGTTTGCCACCAACAGTTACATTTTACATGATTATAGTACATGATCAAAACCAAGATTTTTTTTTTATTATTTGTTCATCATAGTCTTACATATTAGAGGGAATTGTTGATACATATTCATGTACACATGGATATTGACATAGTAAGTTAAGGCCGATCCTAGTCCAGAATCTCCCTCCTTTCATCCGTTCCCCAATTTCATGTGTCCTCTGTAATACCCCCATGGTATAATTAGAAATGAGCATATACATGTATATTAATTACAAAATCAGGATATTGACAGTGGTATGATAAATGTGTGATGGGTATCTAAGATCACCTTCATTGATGTTCAGACACTTGCTATATACAGTGACATATAAAAGATCCTAAGGGGGAAAGACACACGTAGAATCTGAAGGAATTTATCTAGGTTTCCATATGTTTTCTCCCTCTAATAAGAGGTCAGGCAGATTACACTGTACCCCTGCCACCCCTCAGCAACAAAAATGCAGCAACATCTGTGGTCCTTCTGCTGGGGGTAGCCCATTAGAGACTTGGTGTTCCACATTTTTATTGGTTAATTATCTAGTGGACACTCTGACTATTGTGTATCAAAATTTCAAACTCCCAGAATTTCCCAGATTTTCAGAATAAGTTTCATTATTTGCACAATTAATCCAGGCACAGCAAGCCACCTTCAACAGCTAGAAAATAGGGGGAACACAACCAAATCCCAAGTTCCCAAACAACAGCTAAGCATCAACCTTGCAGGCAGACCTTAACATGAATAGTATAGTCTTAGGCTAGCTATGTTAATTTTTTTATGCACAGATATGTAGAGTTCTGTGACATTTTATCACAAGTATGCATTTGTGCAATCACTGTCACAGACGAGATAAAAATTACGCAAAAATCTTTTGTGCTACCTTTGTAGTCACATCTGCTCCTTCTGTCTCCTCACCTTCCCTTATCCTTAAACTATCACCATCTCTGTAATTTTGCATTGACTGTGTTTAAAATGAAGAAAGTAACTACATTTAAAATTTTTCATTGAAGAAGTAATAAGCTTTATTTTTATACTGTTATAACAAAACCCACTTGTGGAGAGTAAAGGATTTTGATCTCCGAGATCTTTGAATTTTTTTAAGGTAGGTGGTAGATACTTGATTGTTCATTATTACATTATCTCCTAAATTGTTCTTGACACTTAAAATATTGAATTTTTTAAAAAAACTTTTTTGAAAAATTTAATGTAATGAATTACATTTGCTTTCAGTTTCTTAAAGCAAATTTCTTGAATCCAGTTATCAGATACATCTGAAATGCATTCTCTATAGTTATGATTAGATGATTGGCAATGCAATAATTCTTAACATTTTTAATAATTATTAAGTAGGCCTAGAATATTTAATTAAACTAACTTGATCTGCATTAACACATATTTTTCTTTGCAGGCATACCAAATTAATATTGGTTATTATTTGACATTACTGTTTTTATATGGAGTAGCACTCACTGAAAGAGGAAAGAAAGAGGTATGTAGCATGTGTTATTTTCCCATTATGTTGACTTTATTTTAGCACACTAAAATGCAGTTTTTAAAAAAAAAAATTCTCTAGAAATTGAAACCTTTTAGTGACTTTTCTGTCATGTATTTATAATGTAGAATAATATGTCAAGGATTATATTATAAAAGTACAGGGAAAGCTGTTAATATTAGCTTCTAATCTCAATTATTGTAACTGTATGTGTATGTTCTTTTGTATGCTTACTGTTTGTGTAAAACAAAAAATTGTTTTGCTTCTTTCACTTAAAAATTCATTTGCTTATGTAGCTTAATATCTGATCTTAATCATACCCCTTTTGTAAAGTATGAGTTCTGCCTAAAATTTTTGTTGAATAAAGTACTAATAGATAAAACTCTGGGAATTGACTCTAAAATTTCTAAAACTTCTTTCAAATTTAACATTTT
Source organism: Aplodontia rufa (assembly GCA_004027875.1). NCBI lineage: Eukaryota > Metazoa > Chordata > Mammalia > Rodentia > Aplodontiidae > Aplodontia > Aplodontia rufa. The sequence goes on along the minus strand of PVKS010004929.1, from coordinate 81,175 downwards.
TTCCCACAGATTTTTTGTGTTTTCTCTTATTTTCTTTGTGGCCTTAATATTTCTTTCACTTTTTCTCTTCCCAAATATGTACTGTTTACATGATTTTGTAAACATACAAATATGACTTTTTAAATACAGTATAATTTACAGGTACCCAAACTGAGGAGATTTCTATTTTAAATGATTTCATATAATACTAATTATTATTCAGTATGGTATGCTAGAAAAATTTTTTAAATCTTTTTTTGATATTGGGGATTGAACCCAGGGATGCTTTACCACTTAGCCATATCCCCAGTCCTTTTTATTTATTTCAGGACAGGGCCTTGCTATTTTTGCTGTGGTAGGCTTTGGACTTGTAATCCTCTTGCTTCAGCCTCCTAAGCTGCTGGAATTACATGTATGTGCCCATATACCTGTCTAGGGAATATTTTAAAACAAAGCCATGAAGGATTTTTTCTGCTTTTTTTTTTTTTTCCCAGAGAGACCAATGCCATTGTACCTGTTTCATTAATTATAACTGAAGTGTCTATTGAAATTGATCCTGAGTTTTACTTCTAAATCTATTTTGCTTATGATCTATATGATGCTTTCCCAAATGAAAATGTGTTTATGGTCAAAGAATCACTTATTACCGGTTTGAAAAGTTAGACTTGTGCTATAATTAGAAAGAAAAGTTAAGAATGACAAAGAATTGTGCTCCAGTAGTTGTTATAAAAGCCTTTAGTTTGGTTAGTAATATTTGCCAGTTTTAGATATAAAATTGTGTTAATTTTCACTTTGAAACATTGGCTAAAGATCTTATAATTAAAGATATTTATTTATAAAATAAGCATTTTAAGTTCTGATATATTGTCTTTGTGATCACATGCAGAGATGCTAAAATTGAAGTTGTAAATAAGTGATGAGATGACTAGATCTTCTTTAAATGTATCTAATTTCTCCAGCTTGGGAAATAATTGTTCATTGTTTAAGAAAGAAATGCTTTTCACAGTAGCCAAATCAATTTTATGTCACAACAGGATTATACAGAAGCAGAGAATAAATTTCTGGTGATGAAGATGGTGATCCAAGAAAATGAAATTTGTGAAAACTTTATGTCTTTAGTTTATTTTGGACGTGGTTTACTTCGATGTGCACAGAAAAGGTAAAGATTTTAAATAATAGGTAGATCTCTTAGCACCTTCAACTTTCAGCATTGTGAAAATGGGCGTAGTATTTACATAGCATGCCAGGGATCATGACATTGTACTCTCAGACTGGTTCTGTTTGTCTTCATCTTTTCCTATAGATGATAATTTATTTAATATGCTTGAGAATATTAAATACTTATAGACCATGACAATAAGAGGAACTTGAGCATTGACTTCAGCAACACAGGCTTTGGAGTCTGACATACCTGAATTCAAGTACATTTTCTGTCACCCTAAGAAACTCAATGTTAAGCCTTATTGTTTTTTCTTATCCCTAAAATAGAACTAACACAATATTTACCTCATAAGGGTATTATATGTGATTAACACAGTGCCCAGGATATAAAAAAAGGCAGAATTTAATAAATGAACAGTGGTTGTAGTTGTTAATGTTACCACTGATTTAGAATGTTTTCAAAGCATAGATGAGCTTTAAAGAATTGAAAGAGTCCAAATGCTGAGTTTGGGGAATGTTGGGTATTATACAGTTTAAGAAAGGGAAATTGTACAGAGGAAATTATATAGATTATCTGTTTACTTCCTGTATAGATATCCTTAGGCTTTGTAGCATCATTCATTCATTTTATTTACTAAGCATCTATCATATTCCAGAGATTGTGCTAGGTGTTGTAGCACAGTAGTTTAAAATAGTTCTTGTATAATTGACAGTATGGTGAGAGATACAGACATTAATTAAATATCAGTCATAAATATTCAATTATGAAATGTGATAAATGGTAAAGGGCTATGAAGGAATATACAATGAACAATTGAAGTCTTTACTGGAGCTCCTGTCTGATTCTGAGAACCAGGAGTCTCCCTGAAGAAATAGTGGCTCAGTAAAATGTGAGGGATGATTTAGGGACTTTATTTAAGCAAAGTCCTATGGGGGACTACTACTAGGCCAGGTAATTGGATCCCTCAAAGTACCTCCTACATGGTAGTTTTTTGATTCTCTATAAGGTTTGTCTCCTATTCCTTGTTTTTCACTAGTGTGCCCAGGTCTGATTAACATGATGCCATCACTGTTGTGGGCTAGCGTTACGCTCTGCAGAATTTAAAGATGATCAAAATCTCTTCAGCCTATATTGTGACATGGAGTAGGAGAATTAACTGTAGTCTGAGACAAGACAAAGAATATATACGTTGTCTTTGCCTTAGAATGCAAGCTACCTTTTATTCTTTTTACTGATGGGTGTCAGGGGGAATCCATTTTCTATACCATTGTCAATAGAAAACAGGTTTATGGCAGCATCATTATAGAGGACAGCCACCCCTGAGCTTCTCAAAGGCACTGGTGCTCTTAGTTCTATATTTCTTACTTCATTAATGAATGAAGTATCCTCTGAGCCTTTCCATGAATGTTTACTAGTAATGAGTTCTTTCTTTCATTTTTTTTTATTTTTTTTGTGTGTGCATGTGTGTGCGTGTGTGTGTGTGTGTGTGAGCACGTGTGTGTAAAACAGTAGCCCTGGGGATTGAACCTGGAGCCTTGGGCATGCTGGGCAAATGCTCTGTCATTGAGCTATAATCTCATCCCAGGTTCTATTTTCTTACGTAATAAGTCCATTCTGACATTTTTACCTCCCTAACTCTTCTCTTAGTACTCTGCCAAAAAATGTCTAGCATTTCTTCCTCATTTACTGCAGGCCATCATTCAGATTTCTAGAGTCATCTTAGTAGCACATTAGCACTGGCTAATGTGTCCTTGCTAGGAAAGTGTATCTGGAATTCTGTGAGTTTCCCATGCACTGTTTTCCAGCCAGCCTTGTCTTTACCCATTGGTTCTGCACTCTTATGATCCACTCCCACGCTTGTTTTGCCCAAGTTCACACACCAGTAGGTTCTGTATTTTTTAGGAGAATAAGCTTTTTATTCCTGGGACCTTTTTCCCCTATTGAACCTCTTACACCTAACCCCAGACACATTGTTCTGAATGCAGTGATAGAACAAGAGGAAGATCTTGAAGAGGAAGGGCCACATCCTTTGAAATGTATGTCTTAGGATATTTTTGCATAGTTTCTAATTAAAGGGAGGCTGCTGTCTTCTAGCAATGCATATGTCTTTGCCAGCTAGATGATGCAGTATGAATTTGGAGAGCTGGTGTTTTCTAAATAAATTCACCGAAACATCCCCTTATAAGGTCTCGGAGAATCTACTCAACTCCTTATTAAAGCTCTGACTTAGCAAAGTAGTTCTGTTGTGGATGTGCATTTGATCTCCTTTGCAGTTCTATCCAATGACTAAATTCTGGGCCTCATTTTCAGCACAGTCTACCCTTATGTCTAGAGAAGGAGAGGATTCTTTAAATGTTTCCATCTTCTAGCTGTACAGTGTATGTTCTGTATTGATAGTAATAGTCTGTGGAGGTTCAACATTTGGTCTCATCTGCAGTTTATTCCACCTTATGATTAAATCTACCCCTTATTTTCAGTACAAATTATCTTTATGGATGTAGGAGATGGAAGTCTCTTTAAATGCTATCATAAGCATTCTGGCTTTCACAGTGTTTCCTGAAATAAATAGTTGGCTGACCTGTGCTGTCTCTTTCTTCAAGGCCTACAAGACAGTTAACAAAAGCCATTCAACTCTACAATCCCTTTAATTACTATGGCCCCCATACTGTTCAAGCTTGAGCTACTACATAATCTATTGCCTCCCCTTCTACCTGTATTTCAGCCCAGTCTTCCACAGGTGAGAGTCCTAGTATTTGTATTTCTATAGCATGCTGGAGGTTATCACCACCCTACTTACCACAAAAGCTGGGGTTTGTTACCTCATTGGTAAACTATACAATGTTAGAGTTCTATTCAAACTAACTTTTAAACTGCCTTGCAGATATAATGGAGGACTGCTAGAATTTCATAAAAGCTTACAAGAAATAGGAGATACAAATGATCATTGGTTTGACATAGATGCTACAGAAGATGGAGATTTACCTACAACTTTTAAAGTAAGAAAATATTTAAGAATAACATTTCATCTGACTAATTGGAATCATCTTTTATTAAATTTTATTTGAAAATAATATTCTATAGCAAGTTTATTCTTTTATTGGAAATTAACTTTTAAGAAACAACCTTGATTTCATTATCTATTCTATGCAGAATGTGAATGTGATTCAACAAGTAGAGAGAAACAGCAATTTCACACAACAGGAAGGTTAATATCCACAGTAGTCTAATACTTCATGGATAGAGCCAAATATAATAAGTAACATTGTTTTTATTTTTCTAATTTATTGTTGCTAGTTTAAATCATAATGCACTAAGTGCTTTTTTCCAAAAACTTGGGAAATGTCCAAAGATAAAAGTAAAATTTGCATTATTTTTTTCAATGGAGAATCAGTTGTTTTCATTTTCATTTATGCTTATCCACATATGCACACACATGTATAAACACTCATACCCTTTATTTTTTTTTATTTATTTTTATTTTTTTTTAAAGAGAGAGGGACAGTGAGAGAGACAGAGAAAGAGAGAAACAACTTTATTTAGTTTTTCACATGGCCTTAGTTGCTCCAACACTCAGTTGTGTATGTGGTGCTGGGGTTTGAAACTGGGTCCTCGTGCTTGCCAGGCAAGCGCCGAAACCGCTGAACCACCGCTCCAGCCCCCATGCCCTTTATTTTTACTAAATTGGTATGTTGTTATAAATTTATTTGTAGTCTGGAAATGTATAGTGTTTCTTAATTTTCCAGTAATTAGATTTTTATATAATGTGATTTTTGCAGTTGCACTTTAATTTACTTAACTCATTCCCTGCTGTTAAACAGCTTATCCCAAACATTTCAGTTTTTAACTCTTATATAAAGCAATGTTTGTATATTTCTCACATCATTCCCTTAGAATAATTTTCAAAAGTGAAATTGTGAAACAGTTATTTACACATTGATGAAGTTGTTGATAATATATTTCTATATATCCTCTCAAGAAAAATACCAGTTTATATCCTTAAGACAGTGTAAAAGTCCCAGTCCCCACACCTTTATTCTTTATCTTTTGGGTAATTTTTATTCAAAGCCATACAGGTCCCTTTTTAATTTGCTTAATGTAAAAATAGCTATATTTCTCCTGGTTAATGTTTGAATGGCATGTGTTTTACCGAAGTTTTACCTGAAACCTTTGTGGATCCTTACATTTTAGTTGTCTTTAGTTCACAAGCTTTCTTCAAACTATAAAGGACCATTTCATCAAAAAATTAGATTCAATTATCCTGGAAGCTCTAGCAACTCAAAATTTATATATATGTAGTAATATTGTCCAAAATATATGGGACAAGGGACTGGAGTAGTGGCTTGGCTGTTATGTTGCTTGCCCAGCATGCATGAGTATGTGAATTTGAACCCCAGCACCACGTACACAATGAAATTTTGGAGCGATGAAAGCCATGTAAAAAACTAAATAAAAAATTGATTCTTTCTCTCTCTCTCTCTCACTGTCCCTCTCTTTTTAAAAAAAAAAAATATGGGACAAAATTTGATAACTGAAAGGAGAAATTAAAATTCCCAATCACAATGGAATTTTGGTATGTGTGTGTACACCCAGAGTCTTACATGCTAGGCAAAAATACTCTCTAACTGAGCTACATTCCCATCCAAAAATGGAATATTTTAATATACTTTTTTGAGCTATCCAGAGACTTCATAGATTGCATTTGGCATTGTCAAGATAATCATATGATTTGTTAGTAATAATTTTATACACCTTTTAAGTGTTAAACTATGTCAACCTAAAGCATTCCTTACATAGACTGGCTGTTTTTTACTGCTTTTCATCCTCTTTTAAAATAGTTTTCTTTCTTATCCAGATTTTTTCAGTTAATTTTTGTGTCATGCAAAGTATATGTGGTTTGAAAAAAAAATTAAGACTTAAAAACTAAGAGTTCTTGCTCTGTCACATCTATCTACAATTCCTGATCCCTATAGGTGATTCCTTCCAAGTATCTAGTCATTTTTCCTTGATATTTACCTATTTTTTTTAAAAAGTTGGTATTTTAAAAATTTGTCCTTTTTAGGTATGATCAGCTTTCCACTCTGGAAGATAAGGTTAGCTCTCTTATACAGAATACACATCTCTCTCCTTCTTTTCTCCACCTCTCTACTTCTGTCTTTCTCACTCTCTCTTACACACACACACACAAACACACGTCTCCCATCTTACCAATAGTTTTAAATTTTTATTAAATTGACCTCATCATGAGTATTTCCTTTAGATCTTTCCTATGTAGAATCTTCCATGTGTCAGAACTCGAGTTTTCCATTTTCCAGATTTGTTCCCTGGTTTTGGTGGTGCATGTCCTATGAAAGAGTGCTTGTTTAGGAAGTAAATTTTTGAAGAACTTTAAGTCTCAAAATAATTTATCCTTTGTACACATTACTTTTATCTTATCTGGGCATAGAACTATAGATTGAAAATAATTTTCCTTCATTTTTAAAAAAATGTTTTTCTGTTATCTTCTACCTTCCAATATTACTTTTGGGAAATCTGATGTCATTCTGGTTTTTGGCCTTTTATACATGACCTATTTAATTGTTTTCTTTCCATATTCTTTCTGAGAGATGTTATGTTGTGTGTATTTATTTATTTATATTTACCGTTTTTGGTAAGGGATTGAGTCCAGGGTGCTTAACCATTTAGTCACATCCAAATCCTTTTTTTTTTTTAAGACAGGAAGGGTCTTACAAAGTTGCTTGCTATCTTTATGAGAGTTTTTAAGGCTATTCTGTGTGTCTCCGGTGTTCTGAACTTACGTTTTTGGTTCTGAAACTTTTTTTTTTTAATTTATGTTTTTAATAAATTCTTCTTAGTTTTTTCTTTTCTTTCTTAAATGCCTATTATTCACATGCTTTGCCTACTGAACCAATTATCTTAAGATTTCTTTTGTATTTTTTGTCTTTTTGTTACTTTCTTATTCTCAACTTTATCTTTCTGTATGACTGATAATTATGAAGTATTCATGTACCCACAGAACAGTAGCAGTAATACTATTTGAAATTATCTAATACTGTCTCTCTAAAAGTAGTATTAATGATTTTGTCTAATCTTTACACCTGATAATATGTTGCACTTAGAATTAATCAGCATTTTTAAATGAGAAATTGTATTTAAGTGAGAAGCTGTACCTGTTTGCAGTTGGAAGCATATTTTTGTACTGTGCTTTTGCCAACATAGTGTCATAGGGGCCAGTTCTGATACTGAGATATATTTTACATTTATTTATTTATTTATTTATTTATTTACATATGTATAATCTCCAAATAAGTAATTTTTGATAGGAAAATGCCAAATGTTATTCTGTAGGCCAGATTGTGAAAAAAATATATAGCTTCAACCATATATTTTTCTCCTTTCACCATTTTTATATCACTCAGAAAGAAATGCAGTGTTTACAATTTTATTTCCTTTGAATGGGGGAAATATGTTCTATTACTTTTTTTTAAAAAATGTACAAATCCTACAAAAGGGGATATGATATGGACATATTAAGGAAAACTTTGGAAGTGTTATTATCTTAATTTATTATTGCTAATTCATGGGAATTCTTTTTATTTTGAATTTTAGGACCTTCTCAATAATTTTATCAAGACAACTGAAAGTAATATAATGAAACAGACCATTTGTAGTTATCTAGATTGTGAGAGATCTTGTGAAGCTGACATTTTAAAGAACACCAATTATAAGGTACTATACTTATCAAATTAACTGAATATTTTTAAATGTGACTATAAAGTTATCAGATAAAATTATATCATGTACCAAAATATTGTTTTAAATGAGCATATAACTTGATTACAATGGCTTTGCAGTTGACCATCTTTGAGAACTTAGATTCAAAATAAGCAATAAGTTCTGTGAGTTAAGAAATGAATTGTTTTTGCAGCACATGCCTCAGAAATTATAACTATTATCCCTATAATCACACAGTAAAAAATATCTGAAAATTCTTTTACTTTATAGTTAGAAATGTTAGAGGTTGAGAATAGTAGCATTTTACTAAAGAGAGAGGTTTTCACTCCTGAAGAATTATGTTACTAAATAAGTTATTATTAGTATGGGTGAAAGGGAATGAAACCCTCAAGTTTTAACTTGAATAAATTAAACAATCAGCATACTTCTGATAGATCTTTCTAGATCAATCAGCATAAAACAGCGTGAAATCACAAGATAGGACAAGAAGGTGTGACTGTTAGTGCAAATTATATACCACTTCTATAAAAGTATTGAAATCTCAGTTGCAAGGAATATGTATAACAAATGGAAAAGGTGGAGAAAAGAAGGTCAATATGTATTTATTAGGATAAGACAGAGAATGGTAAGTAGGTTGGGTGAGACCATGTTCAGTATTGATTTAGGTAACGTGGTACTATAGTCCTGAGTTTTCTCCTAAAAGCTTCAGGTTTCCAGTGAAATGAACTGCGTGTAGCAGTAAATTCCTAGGCATTCAGTTTCAATTTTTGTAATCTAAGCAGAATTCCCATAGAAAGAGACCATTGCTATAATTCCCAGCAAAGTATAATAGGAAGGATAAATGTATCTATACCCTGGGATAACACAGTAGCCTAGGAGCTGACAAGAGGGAACAAATCTGAGGTCTGATAATGGATTATAGAAGACATTCAAAGAATAATAAAGTAAGGATTTGAACCTGGAGGTAAAGAAAAATGTAAAAATAAAGATTAAAGAGGGATATATAGTATGTTCCTGCACTGAGAATTTCTCTCTGGATTTCTGTTCTTTTGTTGTTATAGTATATAGAAAATATCACATTGACGTTTTCAAATCATTGTCCTTCTTTAAACCATCCTATTTTTTCTGTCTTTCTTATAAAAATGACATGTAAAGGTTCTTTGATGTTATCTTCTGGTAAATTTTAATGCCATGCAAAGCTCATCATTTGTAGAATACTTTTAAAAGTAACAAGGGGGTGGTATTTTCTGTATTTACATGAATTACTATTTTTTTCCATATCAATTTCTTTGTTTTTTCTAAGGGATTTTTTCAGTTGATGTGTAGCAAAAGTTGCTGTGTTTATTTCCATAAAATTTGTTGGAAAAAGTTCAAGAATTTAAAATACCCAGGTGATCACGATCAGGTATTATATGTTTGCTTTTCTTAAAGTTTTTTTTACAGCATTTCTTCTTCTTCCCTTTCCACATTCGGTCCTCTCCTATTCATTTCTTCCTATTTATATTTTCTCTGTTTTTTACTCTCACCTTTTTTCTTTTCATTTCTCTCTGATACTTACCTTCCCACCATTCTTAAATTCATCATCACTGTTTATTAAATAGTTCATTGTAGCAGATATTCTGCTAGTTTTTTGCCTAGCGATTCCTCTCAGTTCATTCTCTTGCCTCTGGAAGTTTTTACTCAAGAGTAGAAATATTGCTCTCTCTATATATATACACATAAAGGATTAAAAATCATAGAATTGCTTAATAATAGAAAGGATAATTATATAATTTTAAGGATAATTTCTATTTTTAGGGATGGAGAACACAGATAAATTTTAGTTATAATATTTGGATTTGATTACATTTAGTTATTCATATAATAAATTTGAGTTCTTTCCCATGAAAATTGAAGTGGAACTCCAAAGCCCAATTCTATATTATTCTTTAATGAGCTAGTAATCATGAGTTGGGTCTATTATTTTGGTTCTATAGTGTTTACATTGTGCTAACAACAGGAAAATCTTATAAAGACATTGTGGTATAGTAAAAAGAACACTGGATATATAGTTGGAAAATCTGGGTTCAAGTCTAGATTGAGATACTTTCTAATTTAATTCCATTTAATCCCTCCAAGTCTAATTTTTCTAAATTCTAAAGTAAAGATAGGTAAACCTACTTCATAAGGTGGTTGTGAGGAACTGACACTATAAACCATACAAATAATTGTATAAGGCACTAATGTGCATTTTTTTAAATGGTATGTAAATACTTCTTTAATTTCTTGGATTGTTGGGGCAAGTAATATTGCTTAGTTTTAGAAGGAGAAGTAAAAGAAATATAGATAACTTAACCAGAAGTTATAGCAGTCAAATCCAGAGGAAAGATTTGACATTTGTACTTTCCCGTTTCCTCTGGAAAATCAAGTTATCTGATAGAAATTAAGTATTTTTTTACACTTAATTAGTACATGTTAAAGTTGCTTTACTGGAGCAGCAAATATAGTTTAGGCTATAATATAGCCCTTTAAAGATTTTAAAAAAAATGATTGAAAAAGAAGGTGAAACCATACGTTTTAAATAGGATATCAATTGATGTGTGAAATGGATCATCTTAGAATAGCTCCCAAATGTTTAGTCTCTTGTCATTTTACCATATGGCACCATCTGCTTCTAACTTTCTATTTATTTAAGTTTACTCATATTTGCACATTATTGATTTTTTTCTATTTTATTATTTTTCTATTTTAGAGTTTTAGTGGGAAAAAATGTTTGAAGGAAGGATGTGCAGGTGACATGGTAAGGATGCTGCAGTGTGATGTCCCTGGAATTGTTAAAATTTTGGTGAGTATCTTGTTTGTTTATTTTTTCCTGATTTCCTTTACTAGAATAGTATTCTTGACTTGAAATAAATGTAAGAATTATAATAGGATCCTAGCCATATTCTGTTTGCCCTTTCTGTTCCTATGATTTATGTAAAGTAGTATTTTAGTGGTCTTTAAGAATAAAAAAAGTCAGAGACAATGAGAAACAGATAACTATTCCATGAGCATGTGAAGGAGGAAAGTGTCATGAACTAAAGGTGATTATTTGTCTAGTTCTATGCTGCCTAAGGTTAAAAGTAATTTAATTTCTGAATCTCTTTGAGTCTCTAAATATCTTCCTATGAAAATATCTGTAGAACTCCACATATAGTACTTATCAGATGGTATACATTTATTTTTAATTAATGAAATAACTATTAGTGAATTATCTCTTTATAATGGACCAAAATTATGAATTGAAATGAATCTTATTTCTTTCTTTACCTTCAGATATGCTATTTTTATATTTCAAATTTGGCATTTCAGTTCTATATTGAAGTAAACTTAAATCTGTTTTAAAGGCAGCTCTAGTTTTTTGTTTCAACAGGACCATGTATCACTCACTTTTTAATTTTGTTTTGTTTGTTTTATTTTCACTGTGGCTTCATTCGCATTATCTCTTTTCAAGTGTTAAGGCTGAGAACTAACATTAAAGAATTTTGGAAATGAACTACTTTAGAGCTATGTTTTTTTTCCATCACTTGCAGTTTGAAGTTGTGAGAAAGGATGAATATATAACCATTGAAAATTTAGGAGCAAGGTAAGCTTTAAAGAAAATTTTCTCTTACTTTTTTCTGAGCATATAATGTATTTTCAATTGCTACTTCTGTGTTCTGTCACCTATTAAAGCACTTTTAAAAATTTTTTGTTGTTGTCGTACCAGGAATTGAACCCAGGGGCATTTGACTACTGAGTCACATCCCCAACAGTTTGTTTTAATTTTTTATTTTGAGACAGGTCTTGCTAAGTTACTGAGGCCTCGCTAAGTTGCTGAGGCTGGCCTTGAACTTTCAATCCTTCTGCCCCAGCCTCCTGAGTTGCTGGGATTACAAATGTGTGCCACTGCATCCAGCTAGAGCATCATTAATTTTAAGGTAGGGTTTAGGTATATGAAAAAACCATATCAAGTTGCCATTTGTTCTCCCTTCTCTGCTCACTGCTGTCGCCATTTACATTGTAAAGCAGGGAAGGAGAAATTAAGCAGATACTTTTCAAGTGTGAAGGTGATTCTTATCTGAAAACCAAAACATATTTTTCTTAAAATTATTATTTAAATTTGTTTGCTAAAAAGCTTTCTTTTGGGGCTGGACCTGTGGCTCAGTGGTTACAGCACTTGCCTGGCATGCCCAAGGATGCAAGTTAGAACCCCAACACCAAGTACAAAACAAAGTATTGGAGCAATGAAAGTTGCACGAAAAACTAATTGATTCTCTCTTTCTCTCTCTCCTGTCCCTCTTTTTAAAAAACACACACACACGCACACACACACACAAAAAACTCTATCCTTCAGAGCTCATTCAGGCCTCTAAGATCATCTCACAATTAGAATCTTTCTATTCCTTATATAAGAGCTTTTTAGATAGTTGAATTATATATGTATATGTGTATATATGTATATGTGTGTATGTATATATACACATATATATATAAAATCGCTAGAGCACACATACATATATATGTATATGTGTGTGTATATATATGTATATATATATAAAATCACTAGAGCACACATATACATACGTATGTATATGTGTGTGTATAAATATATATATATATATAAAATCACTAGAGCATTGCTATTAAAATGAAAAATTCCAGTATAAAGTTTTTCAAATTCATTGATTCTTTTTCTATTTAAAGTATAAAATTTACACCAGTTTTATTGTATCCAGGGATATAGCATTGGTATCTAAGGCAGTGTTTTCTTTTGAGTTAATGAAACCCAAATCTGTATCTTACACCCATCTCTCTCTTAAAATCTTGACCTTTTTGTCTGTCTGCATCCTGAGTATTTTCCCTTTTATTTTTCATAAATGTCTATACTCAGCATGTCCCAAATTGGACACCTGATCTTTCTTCCAACACTGCTCTGCAACTCCTCTAGTCCTGTCAGTTTGACTTCTTAAACATATTAGAAAATTTTCCTTATTTCTGCCCTCTTAATTAAACTAAATTAGATTAGCATTGTTTCTTATTTGGAATTTTAAAACAGCTTAAAAAGCTTTTCAGGTATGTCCCTAGCCTTACCTTTCTCTAGTCTGTTGTTTACATGGCTGTAGGACTTTTCTAAAATAAACATTGAAATACATGACTTCTGTGATTGAAAATGTTTTATACTCTTTTCATCGCTCTTAAAATTTAAATTCAGATCCCTTAACCTGGATGTTCACGTATCTTGAATTCTGCTGTACTCACTAGTGTCATCTCTTGTTATTCCGCTAAGCTTCCTATAGTTATATACTTTACATCAACTGTATTGAGCCTCTTTAGTTTCTTTGTATGTGTCATCTCAAGATTTCTATTTGGAAATAAAACTGTTTTACTCTTTTATGACCCTTGCATGAAATACTTAGTTTCTTTGACTTAGCCTAGTTAAAACTCCTAGCTAGCCTTACTTAGGTGAAAATAGGTGTTTCTATCATGTATTTCTTTTACTTCTGTCAAATCATTTATAAACTTATTAGACTTTGTTGACTGTCTTTTCCCTTTGACTGTAATATCTATGAGGACAAGAACTATACTTTACTGATATAGTCTCAGCACATAGCTTAAAGCCTGGCACATAGTTGGTACCCACTAACTGGATAATAGATGTAGAGATTTTGAATTCTGTTATTCCCCAATGAATAATTTACTTTTTTTGATGGGCAATTAACTTTGTGAACTATGAACGCTTTTTTCTTGGAAAATGATTCCATTGTCAGTTTGATCTTTTGCCTTTAGCTGAGCTGCCTTGGGTTTATTCTACACTTGCTCAAACCCAAGTGTAGTACAATAGTTAGTAAAGATTTGGCTGGAAATTTGGAGGTACCTTTTTTTTATTATTATTATTTGTCTTGCTTCTTGTATTCCTCATGTCTTCAGCAGCCATAGTTCTATCACTTTAATTTTCTTGTTTTTTCGGCGAGAGACTTTGGAACTGTAGTGATATCACCTTTGTTATTTTTGATATTGGCAATTTTTGTCTTTTTTTCTTGACCATTGTCGCTAGAGATTTATCAATTTTGCTAATCTTTTCAAAGACAAAGTTTTCTTTTCACTCTTTTCTCTTTTGTTTTTCCATTTCCAATTTCACCAATTTCAGCTCTTTATTATTTTCTTGCTTTTGCTTGTTTTGGTTTAGTTTGCTTTTGTTTTTCTTAAGATGAAAGCTTTTTTTTTAATGTCCAATAATATCCAATCTCATAATCTCTGCCTTTTAAACTGGTCTTTTTATTCCATATATATTTTGTATAATTATTTGTGTGATTAGATTTAAATCTACTATCTTCCTTGTCATTTTCAATTTCATTGATTCAAGATTGTTTTCTTTACAGGACTGGTTACACTAAATACTATTTTATATGTTTCCCATATGTTTTTATATACAGATATATGTTATTTTAATTCACTTCAGAATGCTTTCTAATTTCCTCTGTGTATATGTGTATATGTGTGTATACCATGGGTTATTCTGAAATATGTTGTTTACCTGCCATATATTTGGGGATATTTCAGCTCTCTTTCTACGTATTACTTCATAGTTTAAATTCCCTCTAATTGCAGAGTATATTTTCTAGTTTTATAGTTTTTTTAAATTGGACGCTTGCTGTATGATCCATAATATTGTATGTTTCGATGAATGTTCTATTTGCATTTTGAATCTATATTCTCTTTTTATGTGGAGTATTCTGAATATTAGTCAAAAATAGTTTATTTCCATGATCTATATCCTTAATTACTTCTTTACTTTATTAGTTACTGAGAAGGAAATGTTGAAATCTATTTTTGTTATTTTGTCTTTTTCTGTTGTCTGTGTATTTTGAAGCTATATTTTAGATGCTACATATACATTTAAGATTTAGAATTCTTTTATCTTGATGATTTGATCCCTTTACTGTTATATAACATTCTCTAATAATATTCCTTCTTCAAATCTTTGTCTCATATTAATATAGCCATTCCAGCTTACTTGTTTTATTTTATTTTTCTTTAATCTGTACTTATGACTGGTGTTTGTGTGGTATATAACTTTTATATTTATTTACTTCAATCTATATATGCTATTGTATTTAAAGAGAATTTTTGATTTTTTGTTTTTAGTAGGTTGCATAGATATCATTGTTTTTAAAAAAGTATCCAATAATATCCAGTTGCATAATCTTTGCTTTTTAAACTGGGGTTTTTAGTCCATATAAATTTTCCATAGTCATTTTTATGATTGGATTTAAATCTGTTGTTTTCCTTGTGATTTTCAATTTTTCCTCTTTGCTTTTGTTTTTATTTCTTGGTTTGGTTATTAGTTTTATCTTTCCTCCTATACTGATTTCTCCAGGGTTTACACTATATATGATAACTTATCAAAGTCTATTTTCAAATATTATACCATGTTATATATAGTGTAAAACCCATTAAACAGTATATTTCCATTTCTTCTTATATTTTGGGCTATTTTAAATTTGTTTTAGCATTTTTTAAATTCCATAATATGTTGTTATTTGTAAGATAATTAAAATTTTTTAAACTTTATATACGTAGAAACATTTTCATGAATTTTAAAACTATATACTATGTGTAATTCAGTGTTACTGTTATTTCATGTCATTGCTCTAACTTTATGTGTAGCTGTTGTAGTTATTCTAATGTTGGTACACATTTGTACTATGTCCAGTTTCAAGCTGTAATAATAGTGCCACAAATGAACATTCTTGTACATGTCTCCAGTTGAATACGTATAGAAAGTTTTTCAGAATATATTCCTACAATAGTCCATGGTAAATATTCTCAACTTTATTAGATCGTGCTGAACTGTTTTCCACAGTAGATATTACCAGTTTTTATTCCCTACCTGCAATCTTAGAATTCCTTTTTCTCATTGTCTTAGTCAGTACTTAATAGTGTTAAGAGTTTCAGATTTTTCCAATGTTGTGGGTGGCTGGCAGTGTTACAGTGGTGTGGCAGATAAGATCAATTCACAACAAACAATTGCCATCAACAAACTTCCTGTAATCATTAAAATTGCATTCTAATGTTATTGGCAGGTATTTTTTTTTTTTTGTTTTTGGTTGCTGTGGAAAAGTTCATCTCAAAACCAAGCTACTAGTTTTTCATCTGCTTAATGGCAATATTTACTTAATGCTTAAGTAAAATTAATAGATTTGATTACTTCCTTCCTCTATTTTTTCTAACTATTTGTGTTGCTATTGTGCCGGTTTCTTAATTTTTCAAAATCCTAGGCATTGGTTATTTTAGTCAGCTTTTTTGCCTCTATGACCAAAAAACTTGACAAGATCAATTAGAGGAGAAAAATTTTGGAGGCTCACGGTTTCAGAGGTTTTAGTGCTTAGACACTGACTCCATCCCTATGCCCCAATTAAGCAGAACATCATGGCAGAAGAATATGGTAGAGGAAAGTGGCTCAGGACATCGCACCAGAAAGAAAGAGAGAGAGAGAGAGTTCCACTCACCCTGAATAAAATATATACCCCAAAGGCACATCCCCAGGAACCCACCTCCTCCAGCCACACTCTACCATTACCACCCATTTAATCCCCATCAGGGGATCAACACACTGATTAGGTTAAGGCTTTCTCGTAACCCAATCATTTCACCTCTAAACTCTCTTGCATTGTTTCACACTTGAGCTTTTGCAGGGCACCTAATATCTAAACCATAACATTGAGTAAGTTGGGTTCTCTTAGAGTATTTATTGCTAAAAAATCTGGTAAAAGGAGGGTTTGCCGTTTTTTACTTTTGTTGACAAATGCAAACCATTTTTCTTTTTTTCTGCTACCATATAGCCTTCTTGCGAATAAACTTTAATTCTTTCTTTGTATGAATCTACCAATACTATTTACCTCTTAATTACAATGAAAATGACAATGTGGGATTGTTATTATTGGCATTTTATATTAGTTTATTCAATTTTTTCTTTGGCTTTTGAATTATGTGCAGGAAGAGGAAAACCACAAACATTAAACATTGGCTGACTTTGGTATTATTTCACTATAACTTAATTTTTTTCCACTTGCAGTTATAAGAAGTTGATGTCTCTGAAAATAGCTGATACTGATATAAGACCGAAGATCAGTTTAAAATTTAATACAAAAGGTATTATTTTAGTTTTATATGACTCCTTTTGAAAAGTATGGTAACATTTTTTACTTTCTCCATAAAGTGTCATGGCATTTTTAAAATTTTTTTTTATTCATTTGACATAGTCTTACATATCAGAGGGAATTGTTACAGATTCATGCATAGATGGATATTGACAAAGTAAGTTAAGGTCAGTCCTAATCTAGGATTTCCCCCTATCAATCACTCCCTGCTCCTATGTCTCCTCTGAATTACCCCCATGTTAAAGATAGAAATAAGCATATACATATGTATTTTTGAATTGTCTGATCTTCTCTGCCCGCCTGTGTATAGTTGGGCTTCTAACAAGCATGTCATCACCTATATTTGCCATTCTGTAGACTTGAGTTATACCAGTGAGAAGCACTTTTTGTGGGCTGGAACTCACAGACAGAAAGATCAGTAGGTATGTGGGTTTCATACTACTTTGGCATTGTATAAGGAGCCATACTGGGTAGCTATGACTGCACACTAAGATTTTCCCCAGCAGAGCTTTCCTCCAAACTCTCTTCCCTTTTTGCTATATTTCTTTTTAACAGAGCGAGCATTGAGAGCAACCTAGCATGGAAGGAATAAGCATTCTCGTCTTAGAGCCAAGTAGTCTTAACTTAATGTGCCAGCATTCAGGAATATATTAGGAAATGCCCTCTCCAGCACTGGGGAGACGTTATAGGCTTCTTGTCCCAAGGAAGACTGCTTGGGTGGCAGTCCTTTTTGCTAGGGAAAGTAGGGATCCCTAATTGCAGATAGCTCTTTATTTAGCCACCTAAATAAAACTCCATGAGTTATTTTCTTTTTAATTTTGTTTACCGACATAGCATATATAAAGTGTTCTAAGGAAAAATATTAACTTAAAAATTTTTTAAACATAAAATCATGAAAAATAAACTGCATTTTGTGATCAACACATTTAAAATTGATATAAAAACCAAATAACATATACCAAACCGTATATCAAATTCTTTCTACTTTCTAATTCACCTCAGTCCATTTTCTTTCTTTGGAAGTACTAAATAGTTTAGTCTCATGCCTTTTTCCATTTCATTGTTTATATACATACTTAATAATTAAATTCATTTGAAGACTTAAGAACATGAAATTTATTAGATTAGTGCTTCTCAAAAGTTATGTTTTTAAGTCATCTGATAATTTTATTAAAATGCAGGTGCCAATTCATTAGATCTGGAGTGGAGTCTAGAATTCTGCATTTTAAACAGGCTCCTAGGTAGATACTGGTGTTGTTAGACTATGGATGACACTTAGAGTAATAAGGCTTTAGATCACTTTGTTTCTTGATAGAGATCTGAGCTTTCTGATAACCACTAGCCTATGGGGCTGTTTAAATTTAAATAAAATTTAACACAGTTCTTTGAGATAAGCATTTCCAATACTCAATATCAGACAGTGCAAATATAAAATGCTTTTTTTCATAGAAAATTGTATTAGGTAGTGCTAATTAAGATAAAGTTTAGTTGTTTAAATGAAGTATAATTAAACACTGACAGTTATCATGCCTGGAAAATTTCAGAAACTTTAGAGGCGTTTTACTTTGATGCCATTTGGTTGCCAAAGCTCATTTACTTGAATGAAACCTTGGATGGCTGAAAGGCTTCTGGTGGAGAACAGTCTTTGTGATTACTTTTCTTGGGTACATATTGATTATGTTTAGGTTTTTGTTTTTTCTTTTGACAGCTAGCTGGAAAGCAGCATGCTTATTGAGTACTGACTGTGGCAAAGTGCTACACTGTGCTTCTTTCATGTTTGGTAGTTTCTGTCTGCAGGAGCTTAGAATGTATTGCAAGAGACCACGTAGAAAAAGAGCGTTAATGTGGAATGTCTTGACTTCTCAAAATTCATTTTCAGATGAAATGCCTATCTTCAAACTTGATTATAATTATTTCTATCATCTGCTTCATATAATTATCATTTCTGGTACTGACATTGTTCGGCAAATATTTGATGAGGCTATGCCACCACCTCTTTTGAAAAAAGAGCTGCTTATACACAAGAATGTGCTGGAGTCCTACTACAACCACCTTTGGACCAATCACCCTTTGGGTGGATCATGGCATCTGCTTTATCCCCCAAACAAGGAGCTACCACAGTCCAAACAGTTTGACTTATGCCTCTTATTAGCTCTCATAAAACATTTGAATGTATTCCCTGCACCGAAAAAGGGCTGGAATATGGAACCACCATCTTCTGATCTCTCTAAGTCTGCAGACATCCTGAGGCTGTGCAAATACAGGGATATCCTCCTTAGTGAGATTCTGATGAATGGTCTCACTGAGTCACAATTCAATTCAATTTGGAAAAAAGTTTCAGATATTCTTCTGCGCCTTGGGATGAAGCAAGAGGATATTGACAAAGTGAAAGAAAATCCCATTGAAAATATCTCCCTTGATTACCATCAGTTATCCATCTACCTAGGCATACCAGTACCAGAAATCATCCAGAGGATGTTATCCTGCTATCAACAAGGTACTAAATAATTGTTTACTTCAGTCAGTAAACCATCATTGAATGTCTATTCTGTGCCAGGCATAATGCAAAGGACAGGAAGATTCTGTGAACTCATTCTTTGGAGAATATAGAAGGATATTTAGAAGGATATAGAAATTATAATACTAGGTATATTTCCAGACTGTGTGAGAAATCCTAGCTCAAAGGAATCTGAAAAAGCTTTTTGGAAAACAATATTTAAGGAATTCTTAAATGATATTTAGAGGTAAGGCCCATGAAAAGATGGGGGAAGGATGTTTCAGAGGAAAACAAAAAACATGAAAATATATTATGGAGGTTGGAATGGTGACTCAGCAGTTGGAGTGCTTGCCTGGCATGCGCAAGGACCTGGCTTCAAACCCCAGCATCACATACGCAACTAAGTGTCCGAGAAACAAAGCCCAGATGAAAAGCTAAATAAAGTTGTTTCTCTCTTTCTCTGTCTTTAAAATATATATATATATGTGTGTGTGTGTGTGTGTGTATAATGTATATATATGTATGTATCTCTCTTTAAAAATAATATATATTATGATTCAAGAATCTAAAAATATTGGCATTAATGAAATTAAAGTAGAAGAGAATCTATAGAAAAACATTTTCAGGAGGATTTCTTTTTTGATATTGAGTTTTTATTTTCAGGAAAGGAATTATTGAAATTTTTTTGCTGGGGATTTAAACCAGAAGCTTTTTTTTTATCACTGTGCTATATCCCCAGACCTTTTTATTTTATTTTTTAAAATTTGAAACAGGATCTTGCTAAAATTTGATAAGGAACTTGCTAAGTTGCTGAGGCTGGCCTAAACTTGTTCTCCTGGTACTTCAGCCTGTCAAGTTGTGTGTGCCACCTTGCCCACCTTTAAAGATTTTTAAGTAGAAGAGTTCTGTCACTTCCCCAAAAGTAAGGATGCCTAGAACCATGAAATACAGGTGCTGTGTGGTTTGAGGATACCTTTATAGACACAGTGGGTGTGAGTTTCTTCTCCTTTTCAGCTGAACCTTGATGTTTAGTTTAAAATTTTAGCAGCTATCCATTTGCTGATGGTAATTAAAATGTTAGAGATTATAAGTGTCTGAGTTCAGCAATGCCATTCCCAGACTTGTCTTTTTACATGTGAAAGATTTCAGATTCCTCTCCTGCATCCCAGGGTTGCTTCTAGGATCTCCTTGGGCATTGGCATTCAAGGCCTGTCAGCATCATTGAAACTCTTGTTGTACTATTCTGGATGAATGTTTTGTGTCCCAAGTTATTAGTCTGATAAGTAACTGATGACCTATGCTATTTAAATGTCCAATTTCCCAAGCTTCTAATAATTGTTGAACTGGTCAAGATTTTCTTCAGAGAAATTGCTTTTGTCCCAATCCCAGTCCTTTTATTAAGGTCTGGGATTGCTTTATTTTCCTGATTAATTTTTTTCTTTAATATAAGGAGACACTGAGTTTGGTGATATGAGAAAATTAATAATCAAGAATCCTTAATTTGTAAGTTGATTTAACAAAAACTATGAAAATAAAGTAATATTTGAAAAAGGGCTTTAAACACTAATTGCAGGCATTTTGAGAAGTTTTCACTGGGGTAGTATGAAGAGCTTATTTGTTGAGTAATTTTAATAGATGCTTTCTTAGTATTTTTCTTCTCTTTGCTCAGTTATTAAAATTGTCTTATGTTCATATATTTGATTATTTGATTAACATGCATTGACCTTACTAAATCTCCATGAAGGTTGTTATTTTTTACTTCAACATTCTCTGGAGATTAACATAACTTGATACATATCACAGGTACTCAATAAATGTGAATGGGCAAATGCTGATTGCAGTAATTCAGATTGCTAAAAAAGACACAGTTTCAGTTGAAATTTGCTTCATAATTGACCATTATGCCTTCATAGCTTTAGACTAGTAGGAATTTGCTCCTTTGTTTTAAGTGCTTATATTTTAGGCTTTTTCTCTTGTCAACTACTAAATTTTTGTGTAAATTTTCTCTCTTTAATCATGAGTTTATAACTTTTATATGATAATCTAGATTATGTCTTATCTAGCTGGCAGTTTTTACAGTTAGTTATAGAATAAGTTGGTGCTGTGTAAAATCTTACTGTCTTTTGTTAAACCCAGTCAGACATTTGATGGTAGCATTTCCAGTTGTACATCTATTTATTTATTTATTTATTTGCATACCGTAGGAATTGCTCTGCAGTCGATAACTGGCAGTCAACGTAAGTATACTTAAAAACAAAAATTATGTGACCTTTTAATTTGGGATATCCTAAGGGATGTAATCTACACAATTTATACTTGGTCAGATTAACTGTATAATAAATTATAGCTGTTTATTAAAAACTTAGAAAATAATTTGGTCATATTAATACCAACTAAATCTTGTAGGCTCCTTACTCTGCCTTGATCTTAATATGTATGCTCCAGGATTTACTCAAGGATGATGATGTAGGTTTTTACTCGCAAGATGCTTTGCTTCAGCAGGCAAAAGTGCCTACCTGCTTGCTGTAACTGCCCATATGTATTGTTGAATATATATAACTTTATCTGATTAACCATCTATTGTTTATAGCTATATTTTTTGGCCAGGTGATAAGGTGAGCTATATTTTTTAACTTCCTTTGCTTTTTTTTTTTTTTTTTTAACATGAGGTCTCCCTGTTTTCCCTGTCCTGGCCTCAAACTAAGCTTAAGTGATCTTACTGACTGACAACTACAGGCACACACTACCATTCCTGGCTTTTTAATTTCCTATTTTATGGTTTTTTAATATAATTACCAACCAGAAGTTAAAGTTATTCTTATTACGAAAAACAACACCAAAGATCTGTTTGGAGTTAAATGTTGGACCATCCAGGATGAAGTTTTGAAACTGAGTCTCTGGTGCAATAACCAAGGAATAGTGTGAAAGAAGAGAACACATAATAAGGGGCTGATACTCTTCTTATGAAAGACAAAAATGGATATTTTAGCTTTTTCTTACCTTCTTTGTTTCAGATTTATATACTAAAGCAATGCTGTCTATAGTATTAATAGGGTCAATTTCAAAACCCAGAAATAGTATTTAGTGTCTACTTAGGTTCCAGGGTACTTAATTACTTAGATTCTAATTAACATATTAGTAAGGTATGGTGGCATTTTGGTTCAGACAGATTAATTCCAGGCTAATTGTATGTACTTATTATTTGATCTTTTATAAGCAGACATTGCATTTTCATCTAGAAATTAGAAAAAGTAAGATTTCTTCTATTTCTCTTTTTTTGGGTATATATGTATATGTGTGTGTGTATATAGCATATATACATATAGATATTTGGGCCAACATTTTTGTAATCACAATAAGAGGTTAATATTGCTTGCATCCAGATTCTGAGTGCTTTGTCTTTAATAATTAGGTATTGAAATAGAAGAGTTGCAGAATGAGGAGGAAGAACTAAGTCCACCGCTCATGGAGTACAATATAAATGTGAAATCAAACCCTGAAATACAGTTAGCAGAAATGAATAAAGATGGAGCCTCGATACCCAGTGAATCTTCAACTGAATCGATTAAAGATCTCCAGGAAGTATAAGCTTTCATTAATATTTCAATTTCAAAAATTTGTTCTGAGCCTTTAGTTGTATATCCTATACTTAAGGCACCCCTGATGATCTTACCTCATATTTAACACTGTGCTCACCAAAACTTGAATTTGAACAGTTCTTTCCTCAGTAATTTCTTCCATGGTTTTACCAACATTTATTGAACACTTTACTGTGTGCCAGGCTGTATGCTAGATTTCTGAGTATATTTCTTCATCCTAATGGAAGTAGATGTGAGGTAGTAATAGAATGGAGAAGAGAGTATAATGGGGTATAGAGCAGAAAGAAAGGGAAAGCTGGAATATTTCATTGACACACAAAGGTAGAATTTAAATCATCTATGATGGAATCTCCATGTTTCTTAGAGAAAGCGGCAAAAATTATTATATAGTCACCAGTTTTTTCTTAGGCTTAATCTCCTATCTTCTGGGCATGCAAATGTTGCTGCTTTTAAAGTGCATTCTTCAACCCTCGTAATTCTAGGCAGCACTGCAGCACAGAAAAAAAGTTACAAAAATAAAAGTGCTTTCTTCCTTTGTTATAGTCACGTGCATATATGCAAGTGAGCTTTTGAAAGTGTTTATCCTTTGCCTAGTTATTGACAATATGTATTGTTCCTTTATATGTTATTTGTCAAGGGCAAAAGACTAAGATTAAAATGAAAATAATTGTTTCCATAAAATCTAAAAAGAAATATGATTTGTAGTAGTCGAAGACAATATCAGTAGTCAGGGGAAGCATTTTACAAAATAACCCATTGTATAGTTTGAGCTGCATGTTAAATAAGTGATCTATTTCTTGCCTACTAGGTTAAGAGTAAACCAAAGAAAAAGAAAAAAACTAAGAATAAAAAGGTAAGAGACTAAATTAGCATTATAATTGAGTTGCCTGATTATGACCACTTGAGTTTAATACATGAATTCATTGTTAGAACTTAAATTAGTTCAGATGGACATTATAACATGACTGATGCAATGGTATATTGAATATATGATTATAGAGAAATCTGTGTATATTATGTATGGTGGAAACAGTTTGTAGATCTCTAAATCATAGTTAATACATTTGAATATATAAATATGTAGGTTGAGTTAGTCATTTTGAAATTTCCTTAATTTCTACATACCACTATCATTTTACAAATGACTACTCATTATTTTGGTAACAACTTTTTGTCGTATCTCTACTATGTGGAAGCATTTTTCAAAATGTTAAGAAATCTTAATTTTCTTTATGTCTGAGAGTCTGCCAACAATACAATAATATACAATAAAGATACAAATACAATCTTTTTATTGCTTTTCCTGGATTTTCTCCACTTTCAAAAGAACAAATTTGAAAAGTCTTACAGTTTCATCAGAAAGTCTTCTAGTTGCTTAAAAGACTACAAAATGGGGCTGGAGCGGTGGCTCAGCGGTTATGGAGCTTGCTTGGAATGCAAACCCCAGCAACATGTACACAACGAAGTCTTGGAGCAATGAAAACCACATGAAAAACTAAATAAAACTGATTCTCTCTTTCTCTCTCTCTCTCTCTCTCTCTCTCTGTGGCTCTCTCTTAAAAGAACAGTTAAAAAAAAAGACTACAAAACAAAGTGTGGAGTTTTTTTAAAAAACATATATTGCTATCAGTTTTGCTATGCAAACTTCATGGTGAACAAAAAATTGTTTTTCTAGTCTGAAACAATATATTTAAAACTTTGTTAAAAGGAGGAAAAGTGAGCTGGAGCAGTTGCTCAGCGGTTATGGCGCTTGCCCAGCATGCACAAGTATATGGGTTCAAACCTTAGCACCCACATACACAACTCAGTGTCAGAGCAATGAAAGACATGTGGAAAAACTGAATAGAAATTGATTCTATCTCTCTCTCTCTCTCACTGCCCCCCCCTCTCTTTTTAATAAAAAGGAGAAAAAGTTTATTTGGGGCTCATGGTTTCAGAGGTCTCAGCCAACTCCATCACTTTAGGCCCAATGTGAGGTAGGACATCACCATGATGAAGAGTGTAGTAGAGGAATGCAGCTCAGAACATGGCACAGTAAGCAGACAGAGACTGCACCTGGTTAAGCAGGGACAGAATACATAATTCAAAGGCACACATCCAGTGACCCTTCTCCAGCCATATCCTGTCTACCTGCTTACAGTTACCACACAATTATCCATTCAAGTGAGCCAATGCACTGATTAGGTTAAGGGTCATAACCCAATCTATTCATCTCTGAAATTTCTTGCATTGTCTCATACATGAGCTTTTGGGGAACACCTCATATCTAAACCATAACAATGACAGAGTCTGCATGAAATTGTGCCTTTAGTTTCTTTTTTTTCTCTTTCTCTTTTTTTTTTTTTTTTTTTTTTTTTTTGTAGCATATCGTCCAATAGTGCTAAAACACCTATCAATAAATTTCTGGAAAAATATGAAAAGTAAAATTTGTATAAGATATATCAGGGACAGTAAACATAATTTTAAATTAGTGTATATAGGGGCTTTATCGCTACTCTGTGTGTTCCCTTTCTTCACTTGGGTATTTAGTATTTAGCTTCTGATATATCCAAATTGTAAATAATTCATTCAGAGTTTAATTAGATCATTTCATCTCTCACCCAGGGTTAGAATTGGCACCAAAAATAAATAAATAAATAAAAAATTAGAAGTCTTTTGTGCTGACGCATTGTAGAGGAAAAAGGTGACAGAAAATAAATTTAGCTCTTCAAATTGGGTGGCCTTGCCACATAAGAGAAGTTACAGAGATGAATTTAAGAAAGATTGATGTGTATTGGCATGAAGTTGTCATGGGAACAGCTAAAAGGAAAATTGAGAAATAATCTACTATGTTAGGTATATTCATTATGAAGAACCAAAGATCTTTTCAGCTTAGGTATAACACAGAAACCAAAGTAGGAGTCAGTAATTTTAATCATAAAATCAAATTGGCACTGAACATTGAACATAAATCAGAAAACTGAAATTAAAATCTTAGTATATGGTAACAAAGCAGAACTATAGTTTGATTAGAAAGAAACTGAAGTTTCTTGTAAGCAAAAGGTGATAGAAATTCTCATAGCATTCATAATTTGTATCATTTATACTACCTTTATTTGATACATTGCTACTATAGTTTTAATGAACTAAACATACCATTTAGGGATTTTGAAGATTTCCTCCAAATTGTGATCTCCTTAGCACTTCTTTTTCTATAAGATTCTTGATGTATCAATCTAATTTCTCTTCACATAAAGGTTTCCAAGAACCTTTGTAATTAGTGTTGGAATAAATGGGAATTACATATACCCTTTCCTGAGGTTTACGAATAGGTGCAGACTCAATCCCAATATTCACCTCCATTATCTGAGTCAGTGATTTATAAGTTAGGTGTTATGATTTAGAGTACATTCCAAAATCAATTTAATACACAGCAACCACCATTTTTAAAAGAAGGTAGAATAAATAGGAATAAAAAAATACCAGTCTCCATTCATCATACATAGCATGAGTATTTCATGAAATTTATGTCAATTTTTACTTATGAATAAAGATGTAGATAAGAAAGCATATACAGCATCACGATATAAAATGTATTTCTTTGGTTGTGATCAAAAAAGTTTAAGAAACACTTATAAATGAGGTCATATCACTATGCTATGCTCATATAGTTGATACTAATTCTTAATGCTCTTTTTCAGAATAAGGACTCAAAAGAAGAGCAAATGTAAGTGTCATTTAATTTTTAAGTTTTAATATTTTTAAAGTGTGCTTTGTTAATAATACACAGCTTTCCTTTGGGAAAGTTTTTCACTAAGAGAAGAAGGGAAATTTATTTTTCTTAGTAAGTTGCTGCTATCTTACAGAAATTGACAAAAAGTTAAATTATCATTTATTTTGGCAGAAGTCTCTCACCTTTCTTTCTATGAGGCTATTTAATAGTCATCTAATGCCCACTGCTTCATTCAAGGACCGACATGTTTTGCATAAAATATTTTTAATTATATTCTATATTGTACTTAGTCAAATCTACACTAAATTTAAAGGGTAGATCATTGTTATGTCACAGTGACCTCTTTTATTTATTGTGTGTTTAACCCGAGGTGGGGTTTTCTTTTTAATCTTAGTAATTGATAGCAAATTTTGAACTGTTAACATGAGCATTTTAATGTCAAAGACCACCAAGAGATATTGTATTACTGTGTTATTGCTCATAGTGTAGTAGGTGAAAGAAGGGGATAGACAGTTTAATGAAGGAATCCTTATTCCCACCAAAAAGTTGGTGAGTATAAGTAACTTTAGAAAACTCTGAGAATATAAATTGGGTTATCTTTAAAGTGGCAGCAGGAACATAATTTAATTTTAAAGCTGTCTTCTGTAGTATATACTTCTTATGGATCCATTTGTTGAATAAAGTAGATCATCAGCCAAGTGTGTCTTTACTTTCTGTGGCAAAAAGTTGAGCCACTGTAGCCTCACATTTCTGTTTTGGTTTGGTTTGATTTGTTCTTTAGGCTGTATCTAAATTGCATAAAAATAACGTATCAGTGTGGAGCAGTGTCCTCAGTCATCTTGCTCATTCATCTACATTGTAGACAGAAATCTGGAACGTAATCAATACACCCAGGGAGCTTTGTTTTCAAATGAGAGCTTTCAAGTAAACACAGAAATATAGAGAATATATATATATATATATATAAGAGCATGTATGCCTCTCATCCCAATTCAGCAATTATCACACTTTAACATTTGTTTCATACTTCCTTTGATATTTTGTTATGTGTTTTCAGACTCAATTATCGTTGTAATTTTACCTCTTCATACATCAGTTTGCGTCTCTTAAAAATATGAACATTTTTTTCTGTATTTGCCCAATGACGTTATTAATTATACTTGAAATATTTTGGAATAATCTTGGGAAGCATTAAAAAGCTACAAATATATATTTGTATTGTATATACATATACCTCTGTGTGTGTATGTGTGTGTGTGTGTGTATATATATATATATATTATATATTTATTTGTTTGTTTATGCTCATAGGTGTACCTGGAAACTTACAATTTTTTTTTTTAAGTTCTTCAATTAAGTTTGAAAATTGAGTTTGGGAAACAGTGGTCTATATAAGCAATTGATTCCATTGAACTTTCTAAAATGTTTAGGTCTCTCTAGAATACCTTAGTGATGTTTAATGACTGTTTATATAGTGTTTTGTTAAGTATTCTGAAAACATTAGATGTTAGTGTCCTAAAAAAGAGTAATACTGTATCATAAAATTTTATTCACTCATAAAATAAAGTCATTTACATCATGTTTTAAGTAAAAATACTATTTCTTGTTATCAATCAGGGAGATTAGGGAGGAAATTCATAGTTACTGAATAGTAGACCAAGTAAAAAGTTAGTAGCATGCATTTAGATTTTAGACATAAGTGTAAAAATTGGCCAATTACTATTGTATTATAGTATTTTTAATTTTTTTAGTGGTCCTTGTTAGTGGTTTAATTATTGAACTTCGTGTTGTCACAATAGTTTCATTTAAAAGTTCTTTTACAAACAGAATTTCCATTTGATAATCTATTTTATGTTGCTATATACAGCCTTCTAGTTATATTGGACCAGAGCACTGAAGTTGATTAAGCCAGACTGTTTGTCAAGAGTATTGTGTGTATTTGTGTGGGGGGACATGTTAGGATGAATAAATAATAGAGCAGATGTGGCAATGCTTGCCAGTGTTTCTCAAAATATTGTTTAACAAAGCAACTGATAATGCAGTTATAATTTGAGAAAAGGAACTAAATGGACACTTCTCAAAAGAAGAAATACAAATGGTCAACAAACATGAAAAAAATATATAATATCTCTAGCAATTTGGGAAATGCAAATCAAAACTACATTGAGATTTCATCTTACTCCAGTGAGAATGGCAACCAAGAATACAAATAATAGTAAATGTTGGAAAGGATATGTGGGAAAAGGTACACTCATTCATTGTTAGTGGGACTGCAGATTAGTGCAACCACTCTGGAAAGCAGAATGGAGATTCCTCAAAAAACTAGAAATAGAATCGCCATATGACCCAGCCCTTCATTCCTCAGTGTATATTCAAAGGATTTTAAATCACACTAAGGTAATGCAGCTATGGAACCAACGTAGGTGCCCTTCAACAGATGAATGGATAAAGAAAATGTGGTATATGTGCAAATGGAGTATTACTTAGCCATAAAGAAGAATAACTTTTATCATTTGCCAGTAAATGTACAGAACTGGAAGCTATCATGTTAAGTGAAATAAGCCAGTCCCAAAAAGTCAAAAAAAGATTGATATGTGAAAGCTAACCCAAAATAAGGAGGAAGGAGTAAAAAAAGAAGCGAGACAAAGAAAATGGAAAAAAGGAGAGGCAATTTCGTTAAAACAGAGGATAGATCAGTAAATTAGATATAGTGGATTGAAGAGGAAGAAGAGACAGGGGAAAGGAATCTGACTAAACTTTCATATGTGCATGCATGGATGTGGCAAGGTGGGTCCAGCATTGAGCATATCCATAGGACACTAACTCAAAAAAAGTAAATAATTCAAAGGGAGATCAGTGGAGTGGTGGAGGCGGACCTCTGGGTAGTTGGGCAGGAAGTACTGGGGATTAAATTGAAGCAGGTTGAGTTCTACACTTCTGTGATAATATCAGGGTGTGTCTTGGTGTTGTATACAACTGAAAAGAATGAATGTAAAAAATTCTTGAAAACCCTGGGATGAATAGAATTTAAGAGGTTCCTTGACTGAGTGCTGTATCAAATATACTGATATTCAATGTGAATGTTCAATAGAAAAACAGTTATGACTACTGTTTATACTTTAATCATGAAACCTTCTAATGTGGACCATCTCATGAGATCAGTATAATACTAATTTAAGAATCAGTTTTTTAGATGAAAAGCAATGTGCAACTATTAAAAAATCACATTGATAATGTCACCACTATAGCTCATATATGGTAGAGAAGGAAGAACAATTGAAGAATGAACAAACAGATACACATCTCATTGGTAGATTTATGAAAGATGATGCAAGTGATGTTCAAGAGGATTCTGCAACTGAAGACAAGTTTTATAGCCTGGATGAACTACATATTCTGGACATGATAGAACAGGTAAGCATGAATGGAAAGCCTTACCTTCCTTCTTCCAGAAATAGTTTTTATCATGTTTTTTTCCAGACTCTGAACAGAATGATTTTTTTAAAAATGCCTAGCAGTTTATGCTATTGTGAGGAGAAACACAGGAAGGGAGATATGGAGGGGAGGGTGAAGGGGGGAAAAAAAACAAAAGGAAAAAGGAACCTTAGGAACTGGAAACTTTTCATGTTAGTCCTCAAACCATTTTCTGGTCCTAACCATTCTGCAAGTTATTACAAAGGTATTCCTTGTAAAAGGTCTTGAACACCACATAAGAAAAACTAGCACAGTTCCACTAGATTCAGTGTCATTGGAAAAATAGTTTTGTAAAATTTACCTTCATTTTTTAATTAAATCTGGTGTTGACAAAAATATTAATGGACAATTATTTTTCTGACACCTTTAGTGATATTAGTCACTGCCTAAATATTCACTAAGGAATATTTGTTAGTACAAATGATTGCCTGGCCAGTAATGCAGCATACATATAATTGTCACATTTTTTACCTTCCCAGATATTTCCTTCAAATATATACATTTTAACTGAAATTACATACTTTTAACTTTGGATACCACAGTAAAGTTTAAATATGGGGCCACTGGTTTTCATTTAGTAGCCAGGAAAGCTCTAGGAACTCACAATAAAAATGTCACGTACCTTTCAAAAGATATTTGTTCATTCATCTAAATAACATTTAGTACATATATGTTGTCAGGGCATATGCCAAAACATTGTCCATTATTAGTGTTTACAATCTAGTGGAGAATTTGAACATTAAAATGAGATGATAAAGTGCAATGATTAAGTGCTTGGGCAATTGAGACTGCCTAAGTTAGAAATCAGGTTCCTCCATGAACTCTTTCTGATCTCAGGCAAGTTGCTACTCATATTATCTTAAAATTGGAATGAGTGTCTACCTCATTTTTACAAAGAAAATAGTTTAAAAATAGTAAGTATATAGGAGGTAGATATGATTAAAGTATGTTATTTATATGCATGAATATGCCAAAATGAAACCCATTATTCTGCATATTTAAAATGCACTAATAAAAAAGGTGAGCATGTGTATAGTGTTATTCTGTAAAAGCAGCAGTAGATTAGTAACTGGTTTTGTTTAATGATGGGTGTGATTTGGGGGAGGTGGATTTGGAGGTGGTCAGAGAAGTGATATTCAATTTGAGACATAAAACATGATTGGGAGTTAGATAGCAACTTTAAATCCCCTATACATCACAAAATATTAGTACTTTTTAAAATAAGAAAATAAGAGATACATTATTTCATTTGCTTAATAGGGTTCAACTGGCAAGGCAACTACAGACTATGGAGAAACTGAAAAGGAAAGGCTTGCTCATCAACGGCAGCTTTATAAATTGCACTATCAGTGTGAAGTAAGTACTTTTGCCACTAGATCTAAAGAAGACAAGAAATATCCCAAATGTTAAACTTAATACTTTTTACAAAGAATTATTTGTTTTTTCCAATTTCTAATGATTTAAAACAAATTAACTGTGAAATGGTATTTCTTCATTAACCAGGATTTCAAAAGACAGTTGAAAACAGTAACATTTAGGTGGCAAGAAAATCAAATGCAAATTAAAAAGAAAGACAAAATCATTGCATCTCTTAACCAACAAGTGGCTTTTGGAATCAATAAAGTTTCCAAGTAAGTACAAATGTTTTGATAGAATGGAAATTCTGGGTTTGCCTGTTTATCAATAAAGATAATTTCTGTGTAGCCACTAGATGGCAATATGACTGCACAGTTCAAACTCCAAACAATGCTGTGTTTCTTAAAAAACCAACCATATTTTTGTCTTGCCAACTGGATCGAGAAATAACCAACTGCTCACTCTATATATATCAAGCTTTTCATGTATTGGCTGAACAAGTGTGAAGGTAATAGAATTACATGAGAAGGATAATTCACTTTTAGGTCATAATTCTAATTTGTAAAAATGTGATCAGTGATTGAACCTAAGAAAGCTTTCTTACATCATATGATAAGTACATTTCTTAAAGACAACCATGAAATAATTCACTTTGTTATATTGGTATCTCACTATTTGTGTTCTAAGCCTGAGAAACTGAGAACAGGTCAAATTAATGGAGACTCTTCCCATCTCTACCAATTTCTTTTCTTTCAAACAACCTAAAGTATTAAATGCCAAAGATCAAAAATTCTGACTGACTGAATTCAAGAAAACAACTGACCTGACCTGCTGAATTTTTTATACTAATAGCTGCCTCCCACATATATTAGTTATAATAGTAGTATAGTTTGTAACATGTTGCTTATTATAAACAGTTGAACCGTACAACACTAGTTGCCTATGAAATCTAATTTAAAATCCATTGCACTTGCTAGAATGCTAATAGGGAGAAGAGGAAAAAAAAAAACTTGAAAATGTTTTAGAGCAAAGGTGTCCAAATATGTCTTATAAAATTGGAGAAGTATTTGGCAGCAGTTTAGGTCTTAAATTTTTTCCTACTTATGTTATATCTTAAACATGAAAAGGATTTTACAAAAAAAACTGTATGCCATAGTCTTGGCAACAGAATTTCAATTGCCAATACCTTCAGACTTTACCCTATTGGAGTAATAGAGATCCTCTGAGTTCAGAAGAAGATGAGGACCTAAGAAAGCTTAGGCAAACTGAGCTGGCCATATCCACTTATTTCACTTTGAGGATTCAAAATTTTGTCTTTTAGTCTCAAAAGTGATGATTAATCCAGAATATGTCATATAGCCTCAGATAAGAAAAGCAATTCTATCAGTGTAGATGTGCTGCCTTTCCTTTGCCATCAAAGGATATCCCTTTTCAACCCATGAGGCTACAAATACCACATTAGAACATGCATATGTCTTCACACAAGGAGCATTCACCAAACATTTGTCAGGTGCTCACTGTCAGAAGAATTATGTAATGCATTAAAGATACCAGTATATGCAGCATTCATTATGAGCAAATGAACAGTATAGATTAACATGTAAGAATTGAAATTACACATAACAGGGACTTTTAGGTCCACCAAGATATAATAATAGACCCATTCTTCTCAGCTCTTTGCATCCTAGATACAACACAACAAACAAGCATAGAAACACTTTAAAATGTGAAAGAGGAAAACATATTGTCTAAAGACTTTGGGAATCAAGGAACAAAAATGACAGTAAGTTTCCTTATAGAAGCCAGAATGGTGAATAAATAGAGAAAAAATTCTGAATCTGTTCCCTCTAGCCAAAGGATCAGGAAAAGGAAAATATCACAACTGAAAACCTTTAATAATGACCACCCTATTCTAGCCAAACACCTGTGGCCTTCATACCACCCCATAGGAAGTATTCAGTGCACTCTGAGTCATCCACCTGATAGGAATAGATTGCATTTTCGGTTTCCCTACTGGAATATTGTCAGCAATATTGAGTAGGCAGTTGATCTTATCATTATTATTATAATGTATTTAGCTATTATCTGGGAAATGAATCCAAGCTACTGATCTTCTAATCCCCACCAGATAGAAGGAGGTACTTCAGCTGATTCCTCTGCTAGGATGTGTCAGTGTTATCTAACTGGGAGCTGGGCCTCTGCCTCTAACTAGCATCCGTGAGACTTAACAAGGCACTTCAGGTACGATGAGTCAAGACTAGGCTTCCTCCCTCTTTCTCCCATGGAAAGCTAAGTCTGTCCATGGCACTGATTGTATTCCATTTCCCTCCTCTCCTTAGCTGGTGTCAGAGGAGCACAACAGAGGGAGCTTCTGCCTCCACTCTGTAATAACAGAGAGATGTGAGCTGATTCTTTGCTTTCTCTTTTGCTGTTGTCAGCAGGCCCAGTTGGGAGCTGATCTTATACTCCACTTAAGAGGCAAAAAGGTAGTGTGAGTTGGTACCCCTCCTTCCTGGGAATGTGTGTCAGTGGGGCTCAGGGAAGCTGAACTCACATCTCTCCACTGAGGCAGTGTGATTCAGTGCCCACTTATGCTAGAGTGTGTTTGGTGCTTTTGGCAAGGCTCAGTGTGAAGTTGAACATACATACCCACTTGGCCCTTATGTTGTATCTTGGCAGGGAGACTGTTTGCTTTAAAAAAAAAAAAAAAAGGAAGATTAATAGAACCCAGAGCCATAATATCCAAAATATCTAGACTACAAAAGAACATAGTCATAATACCAAGAACCAGGAAAATCAAACATAAAAAAGACCAACAAATGACAAAAATTAAGATTATTCAGATGTTGGAAGTATCTGACAAAGATTTTAAAGCAACCATTATAAAAATGCTTCAATAAAATTGAATTTTCTTGAAACAAATAGAAACCTAAGTTGGGTATGGCGGCACTTTGTAGTCCCAGCTACTCAGGAGACTGAGGCAGAAGGATCACTTGAGACCAGACTGAGCAACATAGTGAGACCCCACCCGCTGCCATCTCTTAAAGGCAACCTAGAAACTATCAGGTTATAAAAAGAAATAGTAAGTTATAATAAAGAATGGGACTTACAACACTAGAAAAATGCAGTAATTAAAATAAAAATTGCTGGGCTGTAGTCACTAATAGAGTGGAGACAACAGAGAACTGAATGAGGTAATAGAATTTGCCCCATCCGAAGAACAAAAGAAATTAGATTGTCAGAGCAGTCTAAAAAAACAGTCTTAGGGACCTGTTGGACAGTAACACAAGAGCTAAAGTTCTTATCAGAATTCTAGTAGAACAGCAAACGTAGACTAAAAAAGAGTGTTCAAAAGAATGATAAAAAAAAAACTCTCCACATTTGATAAAATACATAAATTTACACATTCCAGAGACTTTATAAACCAAATGGCAAAACTCAAATCCATGCAAAATATATCGTAACTAAATCTCTGACAACGAAAGATAATAAAAAAGTTTAATTTTAAGAAACTTATAGTAGTTTTTCTTAACCACAGGGAATACATTTTAAGATCACCAGTGGATGCCTGAAGTCAAGGATAGTACTGAATCCTGTGTGTGCAATGATTTTTCCTATACTTAGATATCCAATGATAAAGTTTAATTTATAAATTAGGTACAGTGAGATATTAATAGTAACTAATATTAAAACAATAATTATAACAATTATACTCTAATAAAATAGCCATAGCCAGCATCACTACTCTTGTGCTATGGAGATCTTATTAAGTAAAACAAGGATTTCTTGAACACATAAGTACTTCAATACCAGGACAGTTGTTCTGACAATCAGGGTAGCTACTAAGAGACTAATGGGTGGGTGGATGTGTTAGACAAAGGCATGGTTCTATGTCCCACACGGGACAGAACACGAGGGTGCAAGATTTCACCACATTTCTCAGAATGGCATACAACTTATAAATTGTTTATATCTAAAATGTGGATAGCTGAAACCTAAGAAAGCAAAACCACACATAAGGGGGGGAATACTGTTGGAACATTAATTTGAATTATAGCAGATTTATCATCTGAAATCTGGAAGTTAGAAGGAAGTAACACATTAATCACTGAAAGAAAAGAAGTGAAAGAAAAAAGAAACAGTCATGAATCCTGTATCCAGCAAAAATATTCTTCAGGAATGAAAGGAAATAAAGACAAATTCTGACAAAGGAAAAGTATAAGAATTCATTGATAGCAAATCTACATTTAAAGAATGAATATAGGAGGTTCTCTAACCATAAAGAGAATAGAAGCTTGGAACTTAAGAAAGGCAGAATAAGATCAGAATCAGAATGAGTGGGAAAATAAAGGATAAGTAATGAATCCATTCTCATTCTTATTAATTTCTTAATTCATACCATCTCATGTAGAATTCAACATAGATAAAGAAAATGCAGCAGTATATTTTACAAGTGGGGAGAGTGAAAGGACCTAATTGAAATATGGTTTCTGCATTTCACTTCAAGAAGGAAAAGATGGATACCAGTGATGAATTCTATGTATGTATTTTAAAACATCATTAAACACTGAGAAAGCGCAGAGTCGTACTCAAAAACACTATTAAATAAGTCAAGCCAGAACCTAAAAAAAGTATTCAAATAACCCACAAGAGGGTAAGCTATAAAGGGAGGAAATAAACAAACAACAAATTATAAAATGATAGGCCCTAAAATATCAATAATTGTCTTAAGTTGTAAATGGCCTAAATAACACCAATTGTAAGGCAAAGATTGGTAGAGTGAATTTTAAAACAAGCAAATAAAATGTGTTGTAACAATATGCTGTTTAAAAGAAACTTCAAATTCAATAACAAATGGAAAGAAAGACACAAGATAAAAGTGCAAACATTAGGGGCTGGAGCGGTGTGGCTCAGGGATTACATACAGCACATGCCTGGCATGCAACAAGGATGTGAGTTCAAACCCTAATACTGCATACACAATGAAGTATCAGAACAAGGAAAGCCACATGAAAAACTAAATAAGATTGATTCTCTCTTTCTCTCTACTGTCCCTCTCCCTTAAAAAATAAAAGTGCTGGGGCTGCAGTTATGGCACTTGCCCAGCATGTGCAAGTACATGGGTTCAAACCCCAGCACCCACGTATACAACTAAGTGTCAGAGCAACAAAAGCCATGTGAAAAACTCAATAAAAATTGATTCGCTCTGTAAAAAATAATAATAATAATAAAAGTGCAAACATTAATCAAAAACAACAGGAATGACTATATTTGTATCAGATAAAGTAAGCTTCAGAGCGTAGGAAACTATTGGACACAAAAAGGGACTTTGCACGATGATAAAAGGATCAGTACATTAGGAAGAAACAAGAACTTAAGGATATACTGAATAACAGATCCTCAAAATACGTGAAGCAAAATCTCATAGAAAAAGGAGAAATAGAAAAAACTCTACAATCATAATTGATGACTTGAAACCCCATTCTCAGCACTTGGTTAGAGCACTTGCCTGCATTCACAAATTCCCAGGTTCAAACCCCAGCACCACATACATAACTAAGTGTCAGAGAAATAAAGGCCAGATGAAAAAAATAAATAAAATTGATTGATTCTTTCTCCTTTCTGTCTCTCTCTCTCTTAAAAAAAAAAATTAAAAAGGAGATGGAAACTGAAAATAAGATGGAAAATATGTGCAACAAAAAACCTGTTTCTTTAAAAATATCAGTAAAATAAGCAAACCTCTAGCAAAGCTGACAAAATAAGAGATCTTAAGTCACCATCATCCAGAATGAAATAATGATATTAGTACAAACCTTGAAGACACTGGGGAAATTATACTGAGTTGATAAAAAAATCAATGTCCCAAACTTATACAGCATAAAATTCCATTTCTATAGCATTCTTAAAAGGACAAAATTTTAAAAATAAAAAAACTGATTATTGGTTCTAAGGCTATAAGGAAGAAGAGGGAGTAGTTATAAAGGGGCAAAATGAAGGATCCTTGTGGGTAGCAATATTCTGTGTCTTGACTATCAATTTCTATCAATATCCTGATTATGATATTGTATTACAATTGTGTAGTATGTTACTATAGGTAGAAATTTGGGGAAAATGTGTAAAATCTGTTATTTCTTATACCTTCTTGTAATTCTAGAATTATTTCAAAATAAAAGTTTTAACTTTTTTCAAAAGTACCTATAATTATCAAAATTTACCAAGTAAGAATTTTATAGGGTAAAGAAATTAGTTTTGATTGTTCAGATGAAAGAGGTTCCGTCAATGAAGGAAGAACTTCATTGAAAACATAATACAAGGTACCAAAGGTAAGATGAGATGGAAGAAAAGACAGGGCGTCCAGGCAGAAAAAAAAACATGAACACTCTGTATTCTCATATAAACTTCTGAGCCTTTTTTCTTGTTTAATTCACTGGAACATTTCCTAAGAGTATGTGACAAAAATATAACTTTTTAAATCGTAAATAGTTTATTTTATCTTAGAATATAGAGATTTTAGGAAGCAAAAATGTTTTTAGTGCCATGCCTACACTGAATGTCTTGCAAATATTTTTGTAAAGTGTTAAAATATGAAAGTGATGAATTTTGTATAAATTACACTAAATCCTTAGTAAGTGTAAAGAAACTGCTATTAATAACATCCATATAATAAACTTGGTAACCAGCCAGAGTTAGCTTGAGAACATAAGATGTTTAGAAAAGAAAATCTAAGAATTCCACCCCATCATGAGAAAACTAGGATGGAGAACTTGCAAATATCTGAAAATATATAGCTGATTCATATCCAAGCTAGATAATAGGAACTACCCAACAATATTTAAGAATTCAGTTCTTAATTTCCAACTGACTCTGTCAACTCTTA
The DNA here is from genome assembly GCA_004027875.1 of Aplodontia rufa. Taxonomy (NCBI): domain Eukaryota; kingdom Metazoa; phylum Chordata; class Mammalia; order Rodentia; family Aplodontiidae; genus Aplodontia; species Aplodontia rufa. The sequence continues at coordinate 42,626 of PVKS010004929.1, read as the reverse complement.
TTGCCCCCCCCTACCCTAAAGCTGGATAAAATACTGAAGCAATGGAAGTATACAAAGAAAACAGATGTTAATCTTTTTTTTCTTTTTTAAGAGAGAAGGACAGTGAGAGAGAGACAGAATGAATTTTTGTTTAGTTTTTCACATGGCTTTTGTTGTTCTGACACTTAGCTGTGTCCGGATGCTGGAGTTTGAACCCTTGTACTCAGGACGCATGCTGGGCATGCACCATAACCGCCTAGCCACTGCTCCAGCCCCAATATGTCAGTCTTAAAAATCTTAACCTCAGTCATGTGCAGTCTAACAATGTTTTTTCCATTGACTGTGTATACATATGATGGTGGTCCCATAAGATTAAATTACCTAATGACATAATAGTCATCTTAATTTGTATAAGTATACCTTATTATGTTTACACTAACATATCTCAGAATGTGTCCCCATCATTAGTGATGTATGACAGTACTTCCTCTTCAACTCCTGCGTATTATGGTAAAAAAGCTTATATTTCTTATACTTTACTTGAGAACATGATCTCTTATGCAGAAAGAGAGGTCTGGTTTCTTTTCATTGCTTCCTGAGTCCAACAGAATATTGGTTATAAGTTGCTACAACTTCTAGAAAACTTAGAGTAAATATGAATAGGTAGTCTTTAAAATCTAGTAATGACCAATCCAGCCAGCATTGAAATTATTTTAAGGACTTAGCATTTGACAGTTTGTTAACCGAAATGCCCATGTATCGCAATGGTCTGAACTTGTCAGAGACAAGTTTCTCCTTAAGGAGAAATGTACTTTTTTGCTCTAAAGCTCTTCATACTGAAGCTAATTAACAGGTTTATATAAAAGCTTGGTTGTAAGAACAAATATGACAACACAAGGAAGGAACTTCAAAAATGGTATATATGTCAACCAAAAGGTATTACTTTACATTTCTTTTGATTTTTTTGTGTATTAATTTTTAAACTGATCCACAGTTTATTTTCTGATTTGTACCCAATCTTTCCATGACTGAGTCATGTGACTCCAAGTTATAATTTATAGTTTTAATTAAAATTCTTTGCACACAGCCTCATTATTTCTATATTTAAGGTCTGGTTTTTTTTCAGATCTTAAGTTTTTGATAATTTGCATGACTTGATATAATATCTCTTTAAGGAATTTAAAGTTCTCAGTTCCACAGCAGACTTTGAATAAAAAGGTGATACCATCCCTGTTTTCTAGTGAGTAAACTAAAGTCTTTTTCCAAGATAACACTTCTCTCTGGCTTTCTAATTTACTGGGTTAGAATATAGTTCCCCATTCTGTGGGTAGTCAGTAAATCAGACTTAGAAACCAGAGAGTTAAATTTCAAAAGGACTAGGTATAGCAGTTGTATTAGTCAGGGTTCTCTAGATAAACAGAGCCAAACAGGGTATGTACATATATATGATTATATAAGGGGATTTATTATATTGGCCTACACAATCAGACTGACTAATATCTAAATGGCTGTCTGTTTGCTATAGAGCCAAAGGACCAAAGACTCAGTCTTAGTCTGAGACAAAGGTCTGGAAACTCAATGGAGAATCTCTGGTGAGAGTTCATGTTGAAAGAATGAAGGAGCTGGAGTCTGATGTTCATTGGCAATGGCAGCAATAATAGCTGCACCTGCTTAAAAAAAAAAATTGAGCTTCCATATGCTGCAGCTTCTTTCCAGGTTTTGTTCCACCTAGATCTTCAACCACTGGACAGTGCCACCCCACATTCAGTTAGGTCTTCCCCTACAATATGTTATCCCACATGCCAGTGACTTCTACAAACACTGTCATAAACACACCCAGAAGTCAGAAGTATCTTAATCCTAGGCATTTCATGACTGGCTCTAAATTCAGTCAGACAATCCAGATTAACCATCACAAGTCCAGTTACTATTTCAGGCTCAAGATTTGTGTTTCAAATTAGGCATAGTCTTTTCTATAGGTATAGCTATAGGTAAAGCTGTTCTGACTAGGTAAAGGACAAAATTTTTAACATCTTTAACCTGCTTCCTTATTCTAGATTACAGCGTCAAATTCATGCTAAAGATAATGAAATCAAGAACCTTAAAGAGCAACTTTCCATGAAAAGGTACAGACATAGCCTTTTCTCTGCTTGGGAATACCCTTTTTTTTTAATTTAATTTTATTTTATTGAGGAGTCGTGTTGTTGTACAATCATAAATGCATATATAGTAACAATATGATACGCTCCTGGTCCTAATCCAGAATCACCCACATCCTAGTCTCTTGACTCTTCTATATTTCCCCCCCTACAACAGGTGTGTGTGTGTGTGTATGTGTGTGTATAATTGTGCATTTTCCAGAAGTAAATGACTGCATAAGTGTTGTTTGGCTTCTTGGGGGTTTCTGAAACTCCTTATTTCTCTCAACATGTTCTAGCCGTATAGTGTGTCATCTATACGGCTATATGGCACTTTTGAGCATGATATTTAGCGCAACAAAAATTATATTGGGACAATGGATATAAAATGGAAGTGTGCTTAGCAAATTGAGAGGTATAGTCACCTTACGACTGATCCTGAAAAACTGATGAGAAAGACTGAATCAGCAAAGTTACAGATCTATAACAAACTACTGTCTCAGACTAGAACACCAGAGTTCTTACTTTTTTTTTACCCTAATTAATACTACTAAGTGTGACTACTATATGAAATTGGCCAAGTTTTATTCTCATTCACCTATTGTTTGCTTGTAGGTAAATTCCTAGCCCTTCTTAGCAATTCCTACTAAAGTCATTAGGATTACAGTTGTGTACCACCATGCCTGGCAATGTTTGATTTTTTTGAGGAAATGCCAAGCAGCTGCATCATTTTTATAGTCGTACCAACAATGTATGAAGATCCTGATTTCTCTACATTCTCACCAACATTTGTTAGAATGTCTGTTTATTTTACCTGTTCTTTTAAGTACAATGTCATGTGCATCTTTCCAGTGATTAATTACGTTGAACATTCATTTCATGTGCCTATTAGTCATCTGTGTATCTTCCTGGAAAACCTTTTACTTAAATTCTTTGCCTACTTTTAAATTGGATTGCCTTTTAATTGTTAAGGTTTAAGAGTTCTGGGGCTGGAGGGGTGGCTCAGTGGTTCCAGCGCTTGCCTGGCATGTGCAAGGACTCAGGTTCAAACCCCAACACCACATATACAACTAAATGTCAGAAAAACAAGACCCAGATGAAAAAATAAATAAACTTGATTCTCTTTATCTCTCTCTCTCTCTCTCTCTCTTACTATCCCTCTCTCTTAAAAAAAAAAAAGTTCTTTGTATGTTGTGGATACAGTTTCTTTGAGAAATATTGTTTTCTATTCTGTGGGTTATCTTTCTTTTTCTTCAGGATATTATTTAAATCATTTTTTGATGAAGTACGTTTTTTCTATAAAGAAATTCGGCACAATATTTAATTGTATAATAATTCATTCCTATTATGTTCATATATTGAGTATTTTGTGAATTTTTTTCTCCTCAGTAAGCTCTGTTCTTAATGATATTTACATTATATTTTTGTCAAGCTTCTTATCAATGTTTGTCAGATCCTTAAGCATCTGGGTGTTTCTTATAATAAAACATTGAGGATGGTTTTTTGTGACAGTCTCTGTTATTATATATTTTTTATTAATTGTTTTCATAAAGACACAATTTGATTTGTAAGCTATAGAATTCCGGAAGTCAGGTACAGGAAGCCAAGAAGTGAGGAAAAACAGAAGGAAACCTCATAGGGAGCCATTTTACATAATCTCCTATATAAACAATGTCCTGACCATTGTATCTTTCCTTCCCTCTCACACTGTGTAGGATTTGCTCTCACTCTAATGTGTGAAGTGAGAGCATTGATACAAGTAAAATATTTTAATATTTATGACAAGGATGATACAAACCTTTGTGGCTATATTGTTGGCATACAAAAGGGCTTGTGGAACTTTTATGTAAAATTTATTAACAATAATAGTAACTGACATTTATGTAGTACCTATGTGCCAAACACACAGGAATTTTCACAACAGCTGTTCTTAAAGACAATACAGCTTTCTCTGTTTTTGCCTGTAAGGAAAATGAGGCATAGAAAGTTTAAGTAACTTTCTGCTTTAGTTTGAACTGCTAAAAAAGTACCATTAACTATTTTTTTTTTTAAGAAAGAGAGGGACAGTGAGAGAGAGAGAGTATCAATTTTATTTAGTTTTTCATGGACTTTTCTTTGCTCTGACCCTTCATTGTATATATGGTTTGGGGTTTGAACCTGCTTCCTTGCACATGGTAGGCAAGTGCAGTAACCACTGAGCCACCACTCCAACCCCTAACTAAGTATCTTATAAACAACAGAAATATATTTTTCATAGTCTTGGAGGCTAGAAAATCTAAGATTAAGGCATTGGTCAATTTGGTGTCTGATAAGGATTTGTTTCCTCAATAAACAGCCATCTTCCCACTGTAGCCTCACCTGGCAGAAGGGGCAAGGCAGATCATTTTAGCCTCTTTTATAAGGGCACAAATACCTCTCTTGAGGGTTTTACCCCATGACCTCATTAGCATCAAAAGACACCATTTCCTAGCACTATCACCTTAGGGAGTTAGGATTTTAACATATGAGTGGGAGGGACACAAACATTCAGTCCATTATATGGAAGCAAGACTTTACATGTAATAAGTTGTAGAATTATATTCATCCTTAGACAACTTGACTTTAGAGCCGTGTTTTGGATAACAACCCCTATGCTGACAACTTTAAAACTTCTGTAATCTTGATAGGAAAGAATAGCAGTAAGGGTTTAACATTGTCTTCTCTTATTTTCATGTTATATAAATTTTCAAGAAATCATTTCCTACTTGTGATATACTTTATATTCTTCTTCCTCCTAAGAAAGAGGGAAAGATGGTCCTTGTTATAATATTGCTATATCTTTAATGATCATATTTTTCAGATCTCAATGGGAAATGGAGAAGCATAATTTGGAAAGCACAATTAAAACATACTTAAGCAAGGTGAATGCAGAAACTAGCAGAGCCTTAACAGCTGAGGTAAAAAAAAAAAATAGAAGTAGAAAAAGAAGTAGGGATGATGGGTGAAGGAGAAAAGCTTTACTTATATACTACTAGTATACTAAAGAACTGAAAAAAGATGGGTTTTTGAATAATCAGAAATAAGACATCTTAGTACCAGCCAGGAAAACACAACTTAAACTCTTATTCTTCTTTGACTCATTGGCCTGTTGTATGAGTATTTCTTATATTGTTATACCTCAAAAGATTCTAAGAAATCCATCTATTATGATATGTACAGGGAAAAATTCTCATGAAGCCAGGTCAATAAGCCAAATTTTTAAGAATAACATTTCACTGATGCTATAATTTCTCCTGTCTCTGCTACTTCCTATTATAGATTCTCCAAGAACATATATACATCATATACCTCACTATTAAAGAATCTTATTTTCCGGACTTTTAAGTTAGCTTAGAATACCAGTTAGTGTCTTTCAAAAAAAATATAATTGTATTTGTGTATGTGATTTGTATTTATAGATAACTAAACTTGATATACTATAAGATTCACATTTTTAGAGAGTTTGCTCACATTAAAAGCATTACAAACCTTCCCACCTCTGCCATCTATTCCCTAGCAGAGTACTTGGAATTCTAGAATTTAAGAACCAAGGAGTATACATGAACTCAAAATCTATGGAAATAGTTTTGAATTATTAGCGTTAACAAAACAAAAAGCCCACTTTACCTTAAAAGCTCAAGCTTGTATTCTTTTTTCACTGCTTTAATCAAAAATTTGCTTCCATTGTTTTAAAAGGAAGTACTTTCCAACAGTACTGTCCAAGAGTACAGGTTTTAGTGACTGTTGTGTGATGAGCAGTAAAAAACAGAGGCTAAATGATTATACATCATTAATGACTTGGAAATGATTCCTATATGGGAAAAAATCCAAGACCCATTTGGAGTTACTGCCATAATACCTCCTGTGTGTTCTGATTCATTACTTGCTTATTCTTCATGGAAAAAAAAAATAGCAGGACTTCTTTTGAGTATTTTCAAATTTTGCTAGACATTAGAATTCTCCAAGTTCTTAAAAATCCTAATGCCCAAGTTAATCACATTATCAATTAAATTGGAATCGCTGGGACCAAGGCATTATTTTTCAAAGTTTCCACAATTATCCGGTATGTGTGCAAGTTTGAAAAGTAATATTCTTAGCATGTTTACTAGCCCAGTACCCATTGAATAGGAACGTTAGTATGATGGGATTACATTGATCAGAAAGATAATGTGTCTTGAATGGTCAAGAAGTCCAGGTGCTATTGGGAGAGATTAAAAAATAGCTTAAAATTTACTTGAGTTAGTATTCACTTACAAGAAGGACACATTCAACTTCTTTATCTCTCAAAAATCTATAGGTGTATTTCTTACAGTGTCGTAGAGATTTTGGTTTGCTTCATCTGGAACAGACTGAAAAGGAGTGTCTCAGTCAGCTTGCCAGAGTGACTCACATGGCAGCAAGGTAACCTTTCCTTCATAATGCATCTTAATCTCACAAATAATCTCTTAGGTTGAACATAATCTATGACGTATTTTGCATATAGTATACCAGAATCTTTGGAGTGAAGTAGCCCTTTTTATAATTACTTAGTCACTTCAATGCTTTTATTTTATTGCTTCTGCACCAAGTATATAATAACTGTAGAAAGATTTTTTTCTTTCCTCCACAGTGAAATATATCAAAAATCTCAAAGACATATGTGACGAACATATATTTACAAAATGTGGTGAATTCTAATTGGAAAATTTTTTTCTAATAGTTTTTCCTGCTAATGCTTTGTTTTATTTTTTTATTTTATTTTATTTTATTTTTTAAAGAGAGAGGGACAGTGAGAGAGACAGAGAAAGAGAGAAACAACTTCATTGAGTTTTTCACATGGCCTTTGTTGCTCCAACACTTAGTTGTATACGTGGTGCTGGGGTTTGAACCAGGGTCCTTGTGCTTGCCAGGCAAGTGCCAAAACCGCTGAGCCACCGCTCCAGCCCCTTTGTTTTATTTTTTTAAATGAGAAGTAAATAATTTATTTTCACAGTATTAGCAAATGATTCTGTATATTGAAAATATGAACAAATTTTACCTGGCTAGAAATATGTATATAATACACACAAAAACATGATGACACTTCATTGAGTAGTGAGTATTCAATTAGGCAATTAAGAACTTACTCCACAAACTAATGTTTAAATATCTCTATTTCTAACGCTTGATTTCAAAAGCCTTTTGGATACCTTGAGGGAAAATTAGCGTTAACATCTATAATCACATGTTAAAGGCAATTTCTTCACTATGTTACATAAGAATAACTTTTAAATATTTGGAAGTTTCATGAAATTTTCCTTAAATTTTTAGTCTTATGGGGTATGCCTTCAAAATTAAAGGCTTAATTAAATTAGAATATCTGGAACCATGGCATGCTTATTTATTAATGATTAGCATTTTAATGATTATGATTGTTCTTTAATTCTAAGCAATCAGAATCTGTGATGTTTAGCAAGATTACCAGGACCAGGATGGGCATTCATATTGAGGAAGTACTTTGTAAGTGATCAGTCTGTCTTTGCTTGCTAGAGGAAGGAAGCTATATAAATTAGAATATTATTGATGCCAGTTTTATGGATGTTGGGTTCGAGTCCTCTCAGAGTAGAAGAATGATACTGAGGGACACCAAGACAAGCAGAGCAAACAGTTTATTTAAGAAAGGATAGAAAGAAAAAGACTTCTCCAGGAGAAGGAAGTCTTAGAGCTGAGAACTCGAAGAGGGGGTCCGTCCGGCTCATCTTTCTTATAGTCTCTCAAGATTCTCCCCCTTTGAGTAATCATTGCCTTCCCTCCCCCATGCCTGGGAGTAGGGCTCAGAAGCTCTGGTCTGATCTAGTCTTTTGTCCTGGGTCCACAAGCATCTTTATCAGCAGAGGAGCTGCCTCTGCCTGTGTTGGTAGAGGACTTTATTAGCATAGGGGGTTATAACAGCATAGGCTCTTTGCCCTCTTAGAAAACAATGACTGCAGGCCAATTTCCTCCTTACCTTTCTGCCTACACTGACTGCCTAACTTGTCCCCATGTCTCATTATAAGGTATCTTTTCATGAGATGATCTAAGTGATAACTTATTCGGCTCTTTTAAAACTACTGAGTTTCTTAATACAAGTGTGACAGTATTACAAGAGAGACCTTTGGCAGTCCATATGAAATCTCTTCTAGAGATGGTAGGCCTTTAGACTTAAAAGTTGTTTATATCTCAATTATTTGTTGGATATGGCTTGACAAAGTTGCTGTGTTTGTGCAGTTTATGCAATGTGCAAAGTACTTGTTTCTAATTTACCTTCTCTGAGGCAATATTTTTTCTAATTTACAAATGAACCAGATAGGCCAACTCTGGTTCTTTAATGTCAGAGTTTATGTGAGGATTGTCCAAAACCTTCTTCTAAATGGGTCAACATTTTTTAAAATGTTTCTGTAGTAAATAACTTAAGACAGTTTTCCTGTTTGACTTTCTCCACTTCCCTATTTCATTGGAAATATTCCTGGGCAAAGGTTTTATGTTTTTTAAAATATCACCAAGTTAGAAAAGAAATGGTATTCTGGAAACCTGAGTTTAATTTTCTCTTGAAAAAACAATACTTACATATTATTAGTTTTGGGGTTTTTTTTGTTTTATTTTCATTTTTAATAATAAGTCCTTCCATATATAACTTTGACCCAATTAGAGGAATTGTTGGTGATGGAGGTAATTATATATTTTGGAGAATGTATTGAAAATTTTCAGAAGCCTCAGTGTTGTATAAAAAGAAAGAACTTTTAACTGTTTTTTATTTTTTGTTTTTTTGTTTTTTTGCACAGCAACTTAGAATCACTTCAATTAAAGGCTGCAGTAGATAGTTGGAATGCCATTGTGACAGATGTTAGAAACAAGATTGCATTTCTCAGGGTAAGTTCTGAAGTATATTTAGAGCGTATTGGCTAAATGTTTAAAAAAATATCTAAAATTGAAAGCAATTAGAGAAATTTAGGGAAAAGCATATTTTTTTTCATTTCAGTTACCAAAGTTTAGGTTGAGATTACTTTCATGTACTTAATGATAGATAGCATCCTAGATTTTACACATGTGGCCTTTTAGAATCTTAGTTCAGGAACTAGTGAACTCAAAATTTGTGCATCATACCTGCTTTTCCTGGAATTCCAAAGACAATGCCACCCCATCAAATTTAAGTGCCTTAACTAGCTTTGAATAATAATGTGTTTATGGAATTAAAAGAAAGATCAAGTAGGCCTGTGTTAGTTTTCAGTCTTAACTTTGTATGCAATTATTCCATAATGCAAAATAGTTTGTTAATTATTGATTTCAATGAATTGGGACAGTGCTAAAGGTAATCTAATTAGGTGACTCAATGAATACTTAATATTTAATTTGGTTTTTGAATCTTTTTACCTATAAAGTTGATACACAATGTTGTTTTGTGATTTTACAACACAGAAAAAAAGTAATGATACACAGTTGTGAAGTACTACCTTAACAGCTACAGTCTTGTACAGTTTTCTCCTCAGTGGTTTTGACTTTCTCTTCCCACACTCTTTTTTACTCAGTCTTTAGTGATAGTTAGTATTTCTCTTGGTCTCTAAAGAGCTGTCCCCTTTTTCTTTATTCCAAGTATAAATGTTTTGTTTTATAAGACCTTCTTTTCCTGCTTTTGTGGTTTGTTTACTAAATAATATTGTAAAACAAAGTGGAGATGGTGCCCCCAAATGTTGAAAATATGGTGATAAGCTTCCAGGATTGAAGTCTCATTTTTTGGCAAAATAATAAAACACATATGGAGCTAGAGCAAAATATAGGCATAGCTCTTTTTTTTTTCTTTTCTTTTCTTTTTTTTTTTTTTCTTTTAAGAGAGGGATAGTGAGAGAAAGAGAGAGCGAGAGAATCAACTGTATTTAGTTTTTTCATGTGGCTTTCATTGCTCTGACACTTCGTTGTGTCCATGGTGCTGGGGTTCAAACCCGCATTCTTACTGAGCCACTGCTCCAACCCCAAAGGCATAGCTTTTGAGATAAATAAAATGTGGACATTTAATAAGTATTCCCAGAGTCTTCCCTTCAGTTTTTAAAAATGAGTATTTATAAGTAGTTCACTTCTTTGTTAAAAATGCTTGTTTTCCTGTGGATTAGCTAGTGAGTTACTTGATTCTTTTTGACTTTTTAGACTTATATATTTTATTTCAGTAGTTCCTATTTTGGAGCTTAAATTTATGGAAACACAGGAGTTATCACAAGGAACTGTGAATTATGTGTCACTGCTTCATGTCAACCAACAAACACATCTAAAAATGTAGCTATTTACAGTGGAAATAGTGTTCTATAGCATTAATCTTATGTCAAAAACTAGTTAAATATTATTTGTATCAGTGGGTTGAGAGCCTCTATTTGATGATGTATTATTCAAAACTGTATCAAGTATCCCTATGTACTATTCTTTATAAAGTTGATTATACCCTAAAATATCTTCTCTTCTACCAGACACAGTACAATGAACAAATCAATAAGGTGAAGCAAGGGTTTGCCTTGAGTACCTTGCCTCCAGTCCAGCTTCCTCCACCACCACCCAGTCCTGAGATTCTGGTAAGAAATGTAATGTTGTAGAAAATTGCCATTTTCTTTTTGGTACTATGATAAGGGTATAAAACACTAAATATATAGTAAGTTTGATGTTTGTTCAAATGGAACAGGCACATATTGTGAATACCCCTTGCAGTTATTTCTATACCTGCTGATACAATTGGCAGGTGATAGTTAACCAAATGATATAATTATTGGCTGACTCAATTGAAGCCAACACAGTAGGGTTCTATGAATGGGTTTTAGGGATGTATTTGAGAACTAAAGAGTAATATATTCTCACTTATCCTTTAAATCTCACCTCCATTGTGGGAGATAATTGATGAATACTCAGAATTCCCAGTGCCTCCGTATTATCAATGGGTAACTGAAACATCTAGAAAGTATTTCCTAAGGATTCAGTCCTCTCTACTTTTACATTAGACTGTCTTTTCAATAACTCATATTCTAGTTTATTTTCAACAGTGAGGACAACTTCCATTTATACTTGTTAGGGGCCATTAAACTTAACCAGATATACTATTCATAATATCCTTCTTGGAAATATAGTACCTTGGCACCCATTAAATTCTCACAGGTTTCTGAAAGAATTTTTAGGAGGATAGTATGAGCTAATAATTTTTATTATAATAGATCTGGGCATAATAAGAGAAGAAAGGTGTAAGATATTTGAAAGCAGATGACTTTTTTTTTTTAAGAGAGGGACAGTGAGAGAGAGAAATGATTTTTATTTAATTTTATTTAATTTTTCATGAAGCTTTCATTTCTCTGAGAGCTCACTGTGTACATGGTGCTGGGGTTTGAACTCACATACTTGGGCATGCCAGGCTAGCTCCATAACTGCCAAGCCACCACTCCAGACCCAGCAAATGACTGTTGATATCAACACTCAACTGCATATAGTAGAACTCTAAAAATGTCATTTCTACTCATGATTGAGTATAAAAACTTAAAAATTATGTGACTTGTATGGAATTACGCCATACATTTTGAAAGCAGAATCCCAAACTAAAAGAATTATATGATATATGTCATAAGCATTAGTTTAGAATAATAGTATTATCTTTTATAAATTTGGTCAGTTCAGTTTCTGTAGGAGCAATGTTTTATGAACATCTGCTCTAGACTTATAACATCATCATACCCAAGTACCCTGAGAAGGAAATAGCTGACAGAGAAATTCCAAAGATTCCCTCTTACAGGAAGAAATACATGTTTTTGGTAGGATTTCCAAAACCCCTTTACATTCTGCCCATATTCAAAATACTGCTTATAAACTATAGTCAAACTTTCCCATGTTAAAACGGCTTGATAGACTGAGAAGCTAGTTACAGGGTTATTCTACAGAGTTTTCTGGAACCAAACCAGCATAAGCCTTGACTGGGAGATGTCAGTAGTTCTCTACAACTGAAAAACAAAGTGAAACCTTGACCCCAAGACCATCTAGAGCTTTATCCCATTAGAGACTTTCTTTGTGGCTTATCAAGGTTTCATTAAGGGCACAACCCACTGGCAGTTAGGCTCAATGGCAATTTATAAGCAGCCTTTGCTAACAGTCTGAAAGGTACACATATATCTTCAGTACTTCCTAACCAAAATCTCTACCATGCTTAATCAAGTTACCAGTTGTGTAAAGGTACAAGCACCAGTGACCATTGAGCATCAACAGAACACTGACAGAACAAATGTTAGAAATGTTTCAATGTCGTTTGCTATAAATTGAGGTGGTATTATATGATATAAGTACACTAAAAAGAACTGGGTTTAGGACCTCACTCTGAAGAACTATGTTGGTCTTACAAAAATCAGCTGTCCTGGCCTTTGGTTTTCCCATTAATAAGTTAGGAAATTGTCCTAGATTATCTGATCACCAAAGTCCCACCCATCTCTAATGTTCTAAGGAATGATCACCAGACTTCAAATATGTAGAAGTCTTGCCTGAGAGGTCTGGAAAAATGTGAATTGTTCCCAATTTAACCCAGTATTTTGTGTGTGTTTGTTTCATTTTATCTTGATTCTTATACCCTGACTATTTAATTCTCAAAGTATTGCTAGGTAATAGTGGTTCTTTGTTTTTTTGTTTTGTTTTGTTTTGTGGGTTCTTTTTGTTTGTTTGTTTTTTCTTTTTAAGATAAAGGGACAGTGACAGAGAATCAATTTTTATTTGGTTTTTCATGTGGCTTTCATTCCTCCAATACTTTGTTGCGTACGGGATCTTGGGGTTTGAACCCTCATACACACCCATGCCAGGCAAGTGCTGTGACCACCAAGCCACTGCAACAGCCCAATAGGGTTCTCAAAGAGAGCAGGACTACTAACTCAGTACCCACCATTCATTTATTCTTTAAAAACTTATGAAAAACCTTATGAAAAATTTGAAATATAGAAAGTAGTTTAATGATCCTCTGCAAACCCAAGAACCAGTTTTAATATTATCAGCATTGTTTTGTTACCCCTTCTTCTTCTCCAGTGGAGTATTTTGAAGCAAACACAAGACAGCATATAATTTCATCCACTTTAACTTTAGGATATATCCTAAAATATGTGGAACTCTTATTGGATATGATCATAACACTATCATCTTACCTAATAAAGTTATAAATAATTTTTAATATCTAATATCCAGTTCGAATTTACATTCTCCCAGATGTCTCAAAAATGTTCTTTCTTACCTATAAAGCATATAATATCTGTCCTTTAGTGTTATTAAAAATCAAATATCAACCCAGTCCATTATAAAGCTGTCCTTTAATTTTTCACTTGTAAGTTTTAGAATTACTACTTAAAGCAATATTAATTTTTTTTTTACTTCAACAAGATGGTACCGAATGCCTGTTTAATTCTTTATGCAAATACTAGTCCTGGCACATGGTAGTTATTCAATAAATCTGACCTCTTCTGTACTTTTTTTATTCATTCAACATAGTCTTACATATTGGAGGTAATTGTTGTTACATATTCATGAATATATGAATATTGAAAAAGTAAGTTAAAACTGATCCTGGTCCTGGTCCATGGTCTCCCCGCTTTGACCTATTCCCATGTTTCCCATACTTTTCCCCCATGTTAGTTGAGCTTCTCATGGGAGTAGAGGGTTCCCAGCTGCATTGATGACCCCCTACTCCCTCCTTCCAGATTCATTGATAACCCCCCAATCCCTCCACTTCCTGCCCCCCTCCTGCCCACAGCTTCACAGTTATAAGTTAGCTATGCTCAATAATAACCTCTTCTGTATTTTTTTAATTCAGAAATTTATTGGTTGGACAATCAAATAAGCTTCTAATGAAATAATATAATATATATATAAATTCTGAAAATTAGATTTATTCCCAAGAGCTCCCCCAAAAGGTTCTCTCTCCTTTTGACAGCTGCTATGAAGGTTTAGGTTTCCACAAGTCCCTGGAAAATACAGTGTCACCCATAAACATATCCACAAGTCCCTGCAGAATTTATCTGCCAGGTATGCCCTCCTTCAGTCTTCTATTGCCCCTGGAGCTAAACATAAAGTTGTGAGTACATCAAGTAATACGGTACATTATTAAAAAATAACAATATTTTCTATGGGTAACTTTGAGTTCTTTTGTGAAATTTCTGCATATAAATACTAACAACCAACATGGTGATCACTCACCAGTTATCTCCTTTGCATAGCCATGTATTATTACAACTGGGAAGGAACCTTAAAAATCACCTAACACAACCTTCTCATTTTATAGACTAGGAACTTGGCATCCATGGTTAACTAGCAAGGCCAAGGGAAAGTAGGAGTAAAGCCCAGTTCTATTTTCTGTTTCTCAGGGCTCTTTCCAGTATATCTCACATACTATGTTGTTGTTGTTGTGGTTTCTTTTTTTCTTTCGGATATTTGTATATTCAACAAATGTTCTGACGTACATTACTGTATAGTCAACATTCTGTCACTGAGACAAAATATCTGAGATAAACAACTTAAAAAGAGAAAAGATTTATTTTGGCTCACACTGTCAGAGGTTTCATTTCATGGTTGCTTGACCCAATTGCCTTTATGCCTGTGGCAAAGCAGCACATCATGGTAGTGAGTAAATGGAGGAGGAGGCTTTCCAGCTCTTGGTGGCTGAGAAGCAAAGAGAAAGAAGGAAGGGCCAAGGTCCCAATACACCCTTCAAGGGCACTCCCCACCCCACTCAGTGCCCTAATTTCTTTCCAGTAGACTACACATCCCAATAGTGCTGCAAACTGATAAGCAAGTTTTTAAAACATGGGCCTTTGTGGGACATTTAAGGTCCAAACCATAATGCATTGTTTCTAATGTGTTTTGTATCTGGACTTCAAATCAGTGTTTTACCTCTTATATTGCTATATGAACTTAAATCATTGCCTACATAAATATATAAATGTGTATAGATTTTTTTTTGTTTTTATTTTATGATTTTTCCCTTTTAGATGCAACAGTTCTTGGGAAGACCCCTTGTGAAGGAATCTTTCTTTAGACCCATACTTACTGTTCCTCAAATGCCTGCAGTTTGCTCTGGAGTCATCTCTACAGCTGGCCAACCTAGACCACCCCTGGTAAGAGCCTTTCTTGGTGGAATAGGTAGATATAAGCTAGTTGTTTATCACTATAATGGGCATCCTCAATTAACATCATCTCTTTGTTCATTTCTATGATATGGTGATGGTTGTGACAATGATAATTGATTGAATGAATACTTACTGTGAAACACTGTGAAGAGTATTATATAACATTATTTCATTAACTGATATTAATTTGGTTTTTGAAAAAATGTATTTTTATACTACAGAGTCATCACAATTATAGTTTTACTTTTGTAAGTTGCAACTTGCAACAATGCAGAGTAGATTGGTATTTATAATAGACAAATTTTTTTTTAACATGGTTATTGGGTGGATTGTAAAGCAAAGAAGCCGTGTATAGCAAACTAAATTATACAAAGCTAAAAAAAAAAAATTATACACTCATATATACACACACATACACAGTACAACACACAGGCATTTTTCAACTAATAATATAAATATTATCAGCTTGGAATATATACTCTAATGTTATAAATCTTCCTACCTATGAATAGTCAAGCTTTATCAAAACTTAAAAAAGTAATAAATTTAAAATGACTAGAATTATTATTTGTAGTCTTATTTTATTAAAGAGTCTTCTTCTAAAAGAATGATGTAAGATATGATTAATGAAAAAAATTGTGACTTCCCTATAAGAACATTCTAAGCAATTAATTGTGTATGTGTTTATGTGCATGTAAAAGAAAACTATGTGATAAAACTTTCTTGAAAACATTAAAGTATTGTAACTTTCTATTAATATTACTTTCTCATTGCTAGGGAAGATTGATACTGAGGCAACTCGAATATCTGGGCAGTATTCTGCTTCTCGCCTAAAAGACTAGTAGCTGCTAATTTTTCATGATAACTTCAAGAACTTTTTCTGTGTGTACATATGCATAGACATTTAAAATTTTCTTTAATTATTAAAGGAAAAATTTGTGCCACAGAAAACTGAACATATTTTGTGGCCATCTCTCATGTCCAGTCATATAGATTTACTTTTAATAACTTCATTAGATGTATCATCATTTATTTACTCATTCTTTTCTTCTACAGTCTGTAGGTTTCCAGTTTTCCACTATTATAAAAAAGTACAGCAAAAATACTGTCCATTTATTTCTGTACATTTGTAATTACTGAGAAAATTATGTCTTATTTTTAAAATAAAGTTATATATTAGAAATATCATTGCAGTAGTTTAAAGAAAAATCTCTACAAAGAGAACATGGGTGACAGTGTTATTCTTCATTCTAATCATTTTCTGAGGTATGAAAATGTCATGTTAGCATGAGATGTTACTAATTAAAACTGACGGATTATAACTTTCTGCTCCTTACAGATGACTGGCGTAGCCTGGAGTATGCCAGCACCTGTGGGAGAGGCTGTGCCTCCTGCTGCAGGTCTGGGAAGTGATCCTTCTGTGATGAATTGGGAGAGGATTACAGATAGGCTAAAAACTGCTTTTCCACAACAAACCAGGTACCTGTTTTTACTTAGTACTTAAAGATCATATTATATAGTTTCAGTAGCCATTAATATGGCAGTAAACCATTTCAGAGAAACAATGCACACACAAAAGTATAAATGATTCTTTGCTATGGTCTTGGTAAGGAAAAGGAAATTTACCAAGAAAGGATAGTACTCAGGAGAAATGCTAAATTTCTTCACTAATTGTCTTAAGTTATGAGAAAATAACTTTTTAAATTTAGGCTTGCTTATTTACCAAAAGTAAGTCGTTGTGAACCAATCCAGTTTTAAAACCTCCAGCTGCAGTACTTACCTTAATAACCTATTTCCAAAGTGATCTTTCAGTTAATTGTATGCTAAATAAGCCCAAACATCATCAGGGTTTAGTGTTGTATTTCCATAATGTTATTGAAGGTCCTTATAATTTCTTTGTTACAGGAAACAGTTAAGTGAGAGAAATCATGATTTTGTTGTGCTTTTTTTCTTCATAGACTGCCTTTGTCAGAGAGTATTTAATTCTACTCATACACAAATGAATTTTCTTTGATTTATTCTATCCAAGTAAATAATTCTAATTTTCACTCAAATGCTAATATTGTACTATGGATACTATTGCTATAAGGATTAGATTATGATTTTACAATTCATAGTAATAAAATGAAAGTGAAAAAATATAACTGTCATACAGTTGTTATAAACAGTTAAGTATAAAATGAATAAATTATAAATCAAAGGTATCTGTATAAGGCTAATGACACAACTCTTCATTTGGGAGAGAAAAATAATTCTTCTCCATCCTATCAAAAATGTAGAAGGAGGCTTTGAATCAGGGGACTTTGAGAATTGAAAGGGATTTTATTTTAATATTATTAATATTAATATAAATGTATTTTAACATTGTCAATATTTTAATATTGTTTAAAATAATTGTAGATTACTTTATCATATAATGAATGTAGCTTTTAATATTTGCTTTCTTGTTCCACGTACCCTTTATTTTTTCTGTGAATTTTATAAAAATCAAACTAATAATACTGGTAAAGTAAAAAGAAAGCACTAACAGCATAATTAAAAGGAACAGTTTAGTTATGAGGGAAGTTTGGAGAGATAATATAAAAACTTCAGTACACAAATAAGTAAACTCAATTGTAACATAGGTCTCAAAAACAATCTTTTTTGCAAAGAAAATAAATACAAATTTTATAACTAATGAATAAATTAAGTATTATTAAGCACAATTAGCAATTTTCATTTTGGTTTAAGATAAATGCAGATTTACTTGTAATAAATTTTGTAGACCCAAAATCAAAAGAGTCACATCTATATGTTACCTGTATTTCACATAACAGGATTTCATATCTCATTTGGAGGGCACATCCTCAAGTCAGTAGGAAAAATCACCACTTCTCTTTTGTTGATCTCTTCCAGAAAGGAGCTTACAGATCTCTTACGAAAATTGAAGGATGCGCATGGGAAGACCTTGTCCGGGTTGACATTTGATGAAATTGTTTACAAAATTTCCCAATTTATTGATCCTAAGAAATCTCAGGTAAAATAAAAACTAAATCTCTTGGGTAGAGATGTAATGCAGTGGTAGAGTGCATACCTGGATGCACAAGATCTTGGGTTCAGTCATTATATCTCTCATTATCTCTCTGCTCTCATCTCTCTAATAGTTATTTTAACTATTTCCATAGTATACTAAGAAATTTGATAATCTTTAATCATATTAGACCATGAATTAATGGTAATAATTCAACAATCTCTACTTGAATGGACAAATGTCTTTGAATGAATAAATTTAAATACCTTTCACCAGATCAATCTAGAATAAAACTAACCCCCTTGAAATTTTCTCTAGGTTAATTTGAATGATTCTAACTGGGGATTTGTTTTTTTAATTTTCTGTAGAAATTTATTTTAATTAAAAGAACATACAGAGTTATTTTTTTCTTTACCTAACTCTGACAAGTATTGACAACATTTTTTGTCAAGATTTCTCATAAATCTTACAGCCAGGTGTGATGGTGCATGCCTGTGATCCCAGTGCCTGGGAGGCTGATGCAGGAGGATTGCAGGTTTAAAGCCAACTTCAGCAACTTAGCCAGTCCTTGAGCAACTTAGCACGACCCTTTTCAAAATAAAAAATTAAAAAGGGCTGTAGATGTGGCTCAGTGGTTAAGCACCCCTGGGTCCAATCCCCAGTACTAAAAAAGATTTTAAAAAAAGATTTCTCATGAATCTGATCATTTACCCTTTTGCTAATTCTTGCTCCACCCCATTTTCAGAAATTCTTTCAGTTTATACTATTTTATAACAATTCTAACACATCAATACTCCTATTTTCAGAGTCAAGGAAAATCAGTACCAAATGGTGGTTGTGTCTCACCCAGTCATTCTTCATCACAGCCTAATATTCCCCAACCCTCAAAACCAGGCTGGAGGCCCCTCAGTTCACAAGATTCTCCTACATGGGAAGGAGCAAATAATTCGGTGAGACTGAAATTGTTTAATTGTTTAAATTGTTATAAACACATTTAAATTTGGAAGAAATAAATAGGCTAAATTTAACATTATACTTGTTTTTCCCTAGAATGATGAAGAGGAAGAAGAGGAGCCTTGTGTGATTTGCCATGAGAATCTTTCTCCAGAAAACCTTTCAGTTTTGCCATGTGCTCACAAATTCCACTCTCAGGTAACCCTTTAATCAGCTAAGGGAGAATCTTATTTAAAATCATTTACATGCATCGTCCTCCATTGCCTTGTCACAAGTTCAAAGAAGTATAACTCTGAACTTCACAGAAACATACCTTTCCCCCATACATGTCCATCTCTATTCTGTGCTTTCTCAAATCTCCATACACCTTACAGAAGAAGAGACAACATTGGGATTTAAATGGTACACAGTAGGCAGTTCCCTTATGGAACTGGGAAAATACTGATTGACATGACATTTTAGTGGCAGAACTAGACAACAATACTACTTTACCTTGACTTGCTATAAATTCCACATAGTATTCTTTGTCCATACCTGTTATTGGCCTCCCCTAACATTATATAAAGCATAAGACCTATCTTATCAGTCTATCCAGGTTCCTGTTTTTGCTTTTGAAGATGCTCAGACTTGAATTTTTACATTAGAAAAATGTAAGGCTGGAATTCTTTTTTGTTTATTCTTGGCATTTATGTGAATTAACTCCTAGTGTTGCTACTATGTTAAGTGCCATTCATATAAAATGTATGTTCCAAGTCCTATGTGGAGAGATGTAATTTGACACAGAAAAAGATAATCTTATACAAGAAAGACTTCTCAGGGAAGTGAAAAATAACCAGCTCTTTCAAGCCATGTTTGTAAAACATTTCAAAGGTACAATATGTATTATCTGATATGAAATTATAGACTGCATCTACTTCAACTGAAAGAGATACACACAAAATGGCTAATCTCAAAAGATCTTCAATAGAAGTACTTAGGCACCTAACTTTCTCGTTTTAAGTTTTGAAAGTCCTGACAAGTTGTAAAAGTAACTATTTAACCAAACTTACTTTGCTCTTTGCCTTTGGGTATTGAACAGAAACCATGATTCATTCAGATGACTTTTTAGGATTAAAGTTAGGAAACCTCATTTATATTGCCTAATTCTTAATCCTCTCTCGTCTGACCTGACTCTCAATTAGTCATACAGGTCAAAATTATTTGTTTTTGGAGTCAGTACTTAAGATAACTTAACAGATAATTCATAGCTGAAGGTCATTGCCATTGTTAATATAGAAAGCAATATTAGTTTATTCATCACTAGGGATTGTAACATATGTATTTTTTACAAGGTATTGATAAAGATGTATGTTTACTTTTTGGGTTTTTCTGGTTTATAAATGAGGATAATATATAATAAAATAAACTAGAGAGAGAATATAACAAGTTTCCCCAATTCCTTGTCAAGAAGAATTGCTAGTCATGAAAATTGGGCTTGAGAAAAGAATCCTAATAAAATAAACTGATTAAAAGGTGTTCTGTAGTTAACAGATTATTGCTCAGCAAACCAGAGAGAAAGTGCCATGGTTATCCACTGGGTAAGGTTTTTAAGATCAATCAGAAGACATGTTGATGTATGGAGTGACAGCTGCCTCTGCTAGGGTAAATCTGAAAGACTGATATAAATCTTTTTGCTCCTTAGTGTATTAGACCATGGTTGATGCAACAGGGGACATGCCCAACCTGTAGACTCCATGTTTTGTTACCAGAGGAATTTCCTAGTCACCCCAGCCGCCAGTTGCCTAAGGTGTGATATAAGGAGGGTGACTATGCAAAGAATCTTAAGTTTTCACACTCCAGAATTTAGTTCTGCCTTTTATTATGAAGTGATTGTGTGAGTAGTATGAAGCAGTATTCTGTCATTGTGCTAAAGAAGCAAGCTAATCCCATCAAAGAGGCAGCCAAATGGATCAAGACAAATCTTCAGGACTTGTGAACTGACTAAAGGGGTTTAAAGGAGATGGAGTTTTAATAGTTATACATAGTAGGTTTTTTCTTCTGTAAACATAAATGCTATTACTGTGTTTCTTAAGATTTCTTTTCTTACCTTTTTTCTTTCTTATTCTACTCATTATTTTCTGTCAAGTACACTACATTTAATTTCCTAAAATAAATTTAGGAGGAAAAGTAGAATAATAAAGAAGAGAAGTAGAAAAATTCTGTAGATTTTATTGTTCCTTTTAACTTTGAAAACGAGCTATAAAAAATACAATTGGATTATTTAGATTGTGTTTCTAAATTTCCAATTCTTTTTTGCCCTGAAAAATATGTACCCTTGAAGAGATTGTGGGCTGCCTGATGGTAGAGGGCATACAGTGGCAGGTTGGAGCTGGTTTGTAATGTCTTGTCAGAGATGATTGTTAAAAGTGTTGAGAATTTTGCAAACCAGGTGTCAAATTATTGGTGACTTGAAATCTGCCATAGTGGGAGTATTTATTCAGTAGAAATTGGTAAATGCTATAAATAAGACTTGCCTTTCCCTTAAGAGCTGATTCTTAAACTTCTGCCAGAACACCACAAGACATTGATGTTCCTAATGTCCTACACTGTAAGTACAGAACAAATACTCCCAGAAATCAGGATGTGGTAAAAGGGGCAGGGGACAAGTGGAAGAAGAAGGGCAGTGTGCAAATTAAAGCACTTGTTCAGTGATTGAGATTTTATGTTCATTTATAAACATGCTCTTTGTACCTTTCTAAATTGCATTTTTCAAGTATTTATTTTCTGTTTACAAAGTCAAATTTTCTTTACTTTTTGGTTCTGGGTAAGGGGAAATACAATTTATATGTAGTTGCTGCTTATAGTTGATATCCACTGGGCTAGGCGCATATATAAACTCACCACTGAGAACTTTAATTCTTAGTAGTCAAAAACAAATTTGGAAAATAGTATTGTGTAAATGCTGTAAGTGTTATACATGTCCCTAATTTCAAAATTAAAGTAATTCAGTCATGTCATAATATAAATGTTTCTTGGTTCACATTCACAGTCTAAATTTCATTTATTTATGGAAAAGAATAAATATTTTCCAACTCATCAACCATTTTATCTGTGTATTTTGGTGTAGATATACTTTGGAGTTACTTTAAAATTTCTATTTAAGATCTCTATTTCTGTAATTGTATG
Organism: Aplodontia rufa; assembly: GCA_004027875.1. NCBI lineage: Eukaryota > Metazoa > Chordata > Mammalia > Rodentia > Aplodontiidae > Aplodontia > Aplodontia rufa. The sequence goes on along the minus strand of PVKS010004929.1, from coordinate 20,253 downwards.
CTAATGTATTATTTTTCTATAATGAGAAAATGTGATGAAAAATATCCAGAAAGCATGGCAGTCGTCTAGATATATAAAATGCCAAGAATATGTTGGAATTACAGAATTTAGAATTTATAAGGCCTTTAAATTGTTTAGCACTTCAAAGTCTTGGTCATGTAGCAGATTACTTTGTAAAATGTAGTTCATGTTTACAACTTGTTTCTTCATGTTTACAACACAATTCCATTTTCATGTGGAAAATAATAAATGTTTCTTAATCAAGCAACTATTTTATCTGTGTATTTCATCATAAATATACCAAAAACTATAAATCTCTGTTTCAAACATCTGTTTCTGTTTAATTGCTCTTAAACTTTTTCTTCTGTTTTGTTTTTTTTTTTTAATTCAGAAATTTATTTGTTGAACAATCACACAATTCCTTTTTCTTCTGTTTTAAAAAGGGTTAGGAAAATGTGAAGTCATTTAGATTTATAAAATGACAATAATGTGTTAGAATCAGAATGCCAGAGTTTTTTGGGCCCTTAATGATCTTACAATGTATCCTCTCGTTTTATAGGTATGTCTTGCCCCAAGTTTTGTGGCGAGATAGTGGCAAAGCCAGTCCAAATAGTTGAGGGTCCTCATGTTCTATCACATGCTTCCTTCACAAATTCTTGTTATAAGATTGGTACTGGTATGCCATACTTAGCTCCAAGGAAAAGGGCCAAAATACTTAACACAACAGGTATTACATGTTGAGATTGTATGTAACAGGACAGTGTTCCTGAAAGTCATGTCTAGTTCTGCAGGTACTGAAGATAATGAGATTTTTTTCTCTTTCTTGTGTATAATTTAACAGTATAAAGAATTATGATCACTGTCATGCCTGTGTATTCAGGGATTATCCAGAAGAAAACTCTACCCTGCCCAGAAATCCAGTGAGGACCAGAGAGCTACTAACATTGCAATATGTGTATTCAAAACAGTCTGCAAGTATCCAGTGATGTCACTGGATACTTATATGCTGACATACAAGAATTTGTCTTATAATGTGTTCCTTCATGTATTTCCATGTGTACAGCTTATCATTTTACGGCTTTTAAAGGACACTTAATGGTACCTCATTTGATCCCCTAATAAATCTAAAGTTGATATTATTATTCCTATTTTGCAGGTAGTGAAACTAAGAGCCAAGCAAGAGGGAAGTAATGTGTGCAAGAGCATAGCTACAGAGTGGTATTCTGGCATTGGAATGCAGATCTTCTGTCCCTTAGCTGATGTTCACTTCCTAGCTACATCCCATTTTGGGTTAATATTGCATGTAAGAAAGTAGTATTTTATTCCTTTTAAATAATATTCTTTCAATTAAGGTAATTCATAACATGGTAAACTCACTGACTGTTTTATACTAGGAATGTGCTATCAAGTATATGAAAGTATATAGTAGTAGTAGGACATGATGAAAGAATTTCGACCTTTTCTTTCTATGGTTTGCTCGGGATGGTTTAAGTTGTTGCCTGTTGACTTGAAATAATTATTCATAGTTTCTTCCTTTCACTCTCTAAAGTGTCCCCATTTGGGTGATAAATTTTATCTTATACTCAAGTCAGGAAAGGCAGACTTTTTTTTTTTACCAGATTCGGAATTACCAAAAGTTTTCTGCATTTATAAAATGCTCTTAAATACTTTATCGATAAGCTTCTCAGGTAAGAATTCTAGGATGGGAATAGCTTGAGATTATTTTGGCTTATAGCCAGATAAAAACATCAAATGATTACTAATTTATTAGAAAAATACATGGTTTCTTATTTTCTTTTCCTTTTCTTTTTTTTTTTTTTTTTTTTTTTTTTTTTTTTTTTTTTTTTTTTTTTTTTTTTTTTTTTTTTTTTTTTTTTTTTTGTTAGTTCAAGATCGTCTTACATTTAGGAGGGAATCGTTGCCAAACAATCATGAACACATGCAAAATGATAGAGCAAGCTGAGGCTGATGCCATTCCATGATCTCCCTGCCTTAGGTTCCTCCCCCCACCCCCAATCCCATGTTTCCCCCGCACTTTACTCCCTTGAGTTGGGCTTTTCATGCAAGTCGGAGGTTACCCGCTGGGTTGATAAACTCACATACTCCCTCCTTCCAGTTGCCCTGATATCACTCCTTTTCCTGCCCCTTTTGCCTCATCCCCCAGTGTCATAGGCAAGGTTCACCCTGCTGGTGTAAAAATTCACCCATATTGAAGTTATTATTAGCTTAACCAACTATCAGTCTCTTTCCCATTGTATTCTAGCTTCCAAATATAAGAGAAAACATTCATCCCTTGAGTCTCTGAGTTTAGGATATTTCACTCAGCATAATTTTTTCTATCTCCATCTATTTGGCTGCAAATGGCATGATATCGTTCTAATGGTGGAGTAGAATTCCATTGTATATGTGTATCGCAGTTTTTGAATCTACTCATCCAGTGAGGGGCATCTGGATTGGTTCCATAGTATAACTATAGTAAATTGAGCTGCTATAAACATTGATGAAGCTGTATCTCTGTAATACTTCGATTCTAGCTTTTTGGGAAAATACCCAGGATTGGGATAGGTGGGTCATAAAGTGGTTCCAGCCCTAGTTTTTTGATGAGTCTCCACACTGCTTTCGAGAGTGGCTGTACCAGTTTACAGTCCCACCAACAGTATGAGTGTTCCTCACTTCCCCCAGCCGTTCCAGCATCAGTCATTGTTCGTATTCTTCATTTTTGCCACTTTGACAGGAGTGAGGTGAAATGTCAGTGAAGTTTTCATTTGTATTTCTCTGATTGCTAGTGATGTAGACATTTTATCATATATTTATGAACTTTTTGATCTTCCTCTTTTGAAAAATTTCTGTTTAGCTCCCTCGCCCATTTATTGATTGGATTATTTGTGATTTTGGTGTTCAGTTTTTTGAGTTCTTTGTATATTCTGGATATTAGCCCTCTGTCCAAGGTGTAGCAGGCAAAGATTTTCTCCCATTCTGTAGGTTATCTCTTGACACTTTTGATGAATTCTTTAACTGTGTAGAAGCTTTTTAGTTTATTGGCATCCCATTCATTTATTCTTGGCTTTAATGCTTGTGCTATGGGAGTCTTGTTTAGGAAGGTGATGCCAACCCCTAAGTCATGTAGTACTGATCCTACTTTTATTTCAAGCAGTTGTAAAGTTGCTGGTTTAAATTCCAGATCCTTGAACCATTTTGATTTGATTGTTGTGCAGGATGAGAGGTAAAGATTCAATTTCAGTGTCTGCATATGGTTGTCCAGTTTGTCCAGCACCATTTGTTGAACAGGCTGTCCTTGTTCTACACTATGCTTTTGTCTCCTTTATCAAATATCAGATGGTTAAAGATTTCGGGGTTCATCTCGATATTTCTATTCTATTCCATTGGTTTTCCATTCTGTTTTGATACCAATACCACACTGTTTTTGTTACTATAGCCCTGTAGTATAATTTCAGATAAGGAATTGTGACACCTCCTGCTTCCTCTTTCTTGCTTAGTAATGTTTTGGCTATTCTGAGTCTTCTGTTATTCCATATGAATTTGAGAATTGCTTTTTCTTTGTCTGTGAAGAATGTCTTTGGTATCTTGATGGGGATTGCATTGAATCTGTATAGGGCTTTTGGTAGAATGGCCATTTTGATTATATTGATTCTGCCTAACTAAGAACATGGAATGTTTTCCATCTACTCAGGTCTTCTGCAGTTTCTTATTTTTTTTTAATATTCAGTAGTTTTCACTGTAGTGATCCTTAATGTCCTTTGTTAGATTGATGCCTGAGTATTTTCTTTTTTCAAGGACATTGTGAATGAGACAGACTTCCTGATTTCTTCTTCAGTTGACTTATTGCTGGAGTGTAGGACAGCTAATGATTTATGAGTGTTGATCTTATAGCCAGCCACTTTGCTGAAATCGTTTATAAGCTCTGGGAATCTTCTGGTCAAGTTTATTGGGTCTTCTCTGTATAGAATCATGTCATCAGCAAATAGAGACATCTTGACTTCCTCTTTTCCTATTCAAATTTCTTTGATTTCCTTCATTTATTGATTTGTTTATATTGAACCAGCCCTGCTTTCCTGGAATGAAGCCCACTTGGTCATGATATATTATCTTTTTAATGTATTTTTGGATCCGGAGAGCTAGAATTTTACTAAGGATTTAAGCCTCCATGTTCATCAGGGAAATTGGTCTGTAGTTTTCTTGATGTGTCTTTGTTGAGTTTTGGTATCATGGTTATATTTGCTTCATAAAAAGTGTTGGGGAGGGTTCCACCTCTTTCAATTTCATGGAAAAGCTTGTAGATGATCAGTGTTAATTCTTCTGTAAAGATATGGTAGAATTCTGCCGTGAATCCTTCGGATCCTGTGCTTTTCTTTGTTAGAAGGCCTTTGATTGCTCATTTGATTTCACTTCCTGAGATTGGTTGGTTTAGAATTTCAGTGTCCTTTGGTGTTAATTTGGGAATGTTGTATATGGCCAGCTATTTGTCCATTTCTTCCAGATTATCAAATTTGGCAGAGTATAATTTTTCAAAATAAATTCTGATAATCTGGATTTTGGTTGAGTTGTAGTGATATCTCCATTTTCATCTTTGATTTTGTTGATTTGGTTCATTTTTTCCTTTTGGTGATATTAGCAAGGGCTCTGTTGATGTTATTTTTTTAAAGAACCAACTCTTTGTTTTGTTGATGCTTTATTTTTTTTTCTCAATTTCATTGATTTCAGCTCTGATTTTAGTTATTTCCTGTCTTCTGTTAGCTTTTGGATTGGATTTTTCCTCTTTTTTCAGGAGTTGGAGTTGGAGCATAAGACTATTTATTTGGGCTCTTTCCAGATTTTAGATGTATGCACTCAGTGCTATAAATTTACCTCTTAAGTATGCTATCATACTATCCCAGAGGTTTCGATATGTTGTTTCATCATTCTCATTCATTTCCAAGAATTTCTTGATTTCTGATCTGATTTGGTCTTTTATCCATTCTTCATTTAAAAGGGTGTTATTCAATTTCCACATATTAGAGTAGCTTCTGTTTTTTGGGGGGTTTTTTTTTGTTTTTTGGTTTTGTTGTTGTTGTTGATTGCTAAGACCATGGCATTGTTATCTGACGTGATACATGGGACTATATCCACTTTTCTGTATTTGTTAAGGTTAGCTTTGTGAACTAAATTGTGGTCTATTTTGGAGAAGCATCAGTGAGCTGCTGAGATGATAAACTCAGCTGATTTAGGATGAAATATTCTGTAAAAGGCTGTTAAGTCCAGTTGATTAAAAGAGTTGTTTAGATTAGAATTATCTTTGTTGATTATTTGCTTTGATCATCTGTTTATTGTTGATAATGGTTTATTAAAGTCCCCCAGTATGATTATGTTGAGATCAATTAGAGCTTTAATGTCCTTGAGTATTTTTTCCATGTATTTGGGAGGGTTGTAATTGGGGGCATAAATGTTAACTATCATTGTCTTCTGATGAACTGTTCCCTTTACTATGATATAAGGATCTTCTTTTTCCTTTCTGACTACTTTTTGGTCCAAATTAACTTTGTCAGATATTGGGATCGCAACGCCAGCTTGCTTTTTCAGGCCACAAGCCTGGTAGACATTTTGCCAACCTTTCACCTTTAGTCTGTGTCTATTTTTGATTGTGAGGTTTGTCTCCTGTAGGCAGCATATTGTTGGATTTTTTTTTTTTGATCCAGTAAGCCAATCTGTGTTATTGGGACATTGAGTCCATTCACATTCAGAGTTAGAATAAATATGGGGATCTGGGTCCCTGATGATGTAACTATTGCTTTGTTTTGAACCATCTTGAATGTCTTTTGGTGTGATATGCGATTATTGACTTTCTTTTGTTTAAGGGTTTTGGAAGTTGTTAGTGTTTTCTTCTGAGTGAAGTATGTACTTCAGAATTTTCTGTAGTGCAGGGTTTGTGTTCTTACTAGCTTGAATTTATCATTGAAGTATTGAATTTCCCCATCACATTTAAAGCTGAGTTTTGCAGGATATATTATCTTTGGCTGAAAATTGTTTTTTTTTTCAAAGTTTGAAAAATATCATTCCATGCTGTCCTGGCATTTATTGTCTGACCTGAGAAATCCATAGTAATCTGAATTGGTCTGCCTCTGGATGTGATTTGGTGTTTCCCTAGTTAGTTTTAGGATTCTCTCCTTTATTTCTCTGTTATTCATTTTAAAGATGATGTATCTCTGGGAGTTTCTCATTTGGTTAGATCTGTTTGATGTCCTGTAGATGTCTTGAATTTGATTTTCTGGATCAATTCTGATATTCTCCTTAGCAATTTCACTTAGAAGGTTCTTAATGTCCCTTTTTTGTTTTTCAGTGTTTTCTTCAATCCCAGTTACTCACATGTTATTTCTTCTCCTCTCGTCAAATATTACTTGGAAGTTCTGATCATGTACAATAAGTTTCTTTTCTTGTCTGTCCTCCTTGAACTCGGCATTGCTCAACCTGTCTTCGTTGTGATGTTCATTCTTTGAGAGGTGAGGTTCTGTTTTCTCTTGAATTTATTCTGGTATTAGTATCTTCCAATGAGCTTTTGATTTGGTTGATAGTATTTTTCAATTCTAAGAGCTCTGCTACATCTCTTTTTAGAATGTCTAGCTTTTTATATATGTGGTCTCTGTCCTGGAATTGCTCTTTTATCTCTTTCCTTAAATCTTCTTTCAATTCTTTGATTGAATTACTAATCATAATGTTTACACAATTTTTTTAGGTTTTCATCTAGGACCCCTACCATGGAATCCTTGGATGGTGCACTGTGGGGTTGAGGTGGAGGATTGTTTCCCTTTTTCTTCATTTTCAGTTACAGTGAGTGTGACTTGAGGACCAACATTGAATAATTGTCTTGGGGGCTTTGCTGATGGTATTGGAGCTTCTAATTTCTTTGTTTAGTTAGCTGGGGTACAATTTGGGTAGCACAGTTCAATGGCTGGTACCCCAATAAGTGAAGTATTATGGACCTTTAGGTTTTCCAATACCTCAGGGGATAGTAGGTAGAAGTCAATAAGTTCAGTCAATGCATACAACAGACAGTGTCAACTGTGGCTATTTCAGTGTTGATTAGCACCTATAGGAGATCAGCATTAATCTAATCAGATTAGCATTTTTATTCCATGAGAGCACTCACACTATACTTAGTTATCAAGCAAACACCCGTTTTCAAGTACAGCATTCTCTTCAGTTTAGCAGGACCTCTGTAGGTAAGGGGAGAAAAGTCTAGAGAGCAAAGGGAATGAGGTAGGAAGGTAGTGTGGAACTTGTGAATTAGGATATAGAGCTGCAAGGTAGTAGAGATGATGTAGGCTGTTCTGCTGAGAATAAGGAAAAGCTAGAAATGGGATGAGAGTAGGGTAAAGACTTTGAGGGAGGATGAGAGAGAATAGAATACAGTTTAGGAATAGACAAAGGAAAGGGAAGAAGAGGGTAGTAGAGAGTGGGAGTCTCTTCAGCCCAAGGAGACTGAGTACTAGTTTGCTATAATGTAGGCTTCCACAGGGTCGGACCCCAGTGATATGGATACAGTAGTCAAACTCAAGAAATGACAGTGACAATAAATGCCAACAACCGATATAAAAACAAACAAAACTGCATACATCCAGGAGCACCAATTTCAATAACAACAACAGGAAAAAAAAGTTCGGAAAGTTCTGAATTTTTACCACCAAGGTCAATATGTACCATGGGGGAATGTGTTCATAGCCAACTTCTAGGTGTATTCACTTCCCAGTTGAGATTGTTGGAGGGAATGAATTTTGGTGATCTCAGCTGACAGATTCTCAGGAAGCCTCCCAGTATTTTTCTCCTATAGAGTGGTTGCAAACAATCACCTTCCTTGCTTCCTATGATAATAGGCTTCAGGGCCGCCCGAATTGCACTCTTGGGCAGTTTAGTATCTGTCTGCCCAAAGTCCTGTCCCTCTTCAGCCAAGGACCCAGGTGCCACTGGGAGTCTTGTGGATCCTGGTGCAGCTTTAAGGGACTCTTACTGTTCCAAGGAGAGTGGCTGGCCTAGACTGAGCTCCCCTAGGATGGTTATTGCCCCACTCTTGGGTGTCTTGAGGTCCTCAGTGGCCTCAAGAGATGATGTGTGGGGCAGTCAATCCCAGCAAGGGGATGCAGGCGTGAAGGAGACACCGGCCCAGCTAGACCAGTGAGGTCTCAAATGCAACCACCAGGGGGCGTGGAAGCCCAGTCCCACTTGTAGCTCCCAGGATCTACGGGATTGCATTTGTGCACAGAAATCAGGGTCTGAAAGGGGAGGAAAGCACTCAGTCCGCGCTGCCCCTTTTGTTCATAGGTCTGTGAGGCTGACACTGGCCACTGACTTGTCTTGAGAGTTTCAGACAGTGTTGTGCCGATAGCCTGAGACCACCATGGCTAATTAGGCCCTATTAAGCAGAGTCCTGGTCACAGACTCCTCCCACAGTTTGGGCATGTAAGGGGGTGGGCAGGAAGCCTCCAAATGCCAGCCACAATACCAGAAAGGAGATTCCACCAGTCCCATACATCCCCCAGGGCTGACAATCAAAACACTGAGGGTTTGGAGCTGCTCCTCTGGACTGAGCTCCTTAATGTGCACTGTAGTTGTTGGTTTTGGTTTCACTTTTGATGAGCCAGTGTCCCATTTCAGAATGGCCATGCCACCCTGCTTCTTCATGCAGTCAGATTTAGGGTCTCTAATTCATGTGTATTTTTTTTTTAAGAGAGAGGGACAGTGAGAGAGAGAGACAGAGAAAGGGAGAAACAACTTTATTTAGTTTTTCACATGGCCTTAGTTGCTCCAACACTTAGTTATGTACGTGGTGCTGGGGTTTGAACCCGGGTCCTCGTGCTTGCCAAGCAAGCGCCGAAACCACTGAGCCACTGCTCCAGCCCCTAATTCATGTGTATTAAAGCAAACCCAGGGCCACTGCTGCCAAAGTCTGGGAGCACAGGGTTCGTGCACCCCGGTTCTGCTGAGCACTCACTGCTGTGTCTGGGTTAAATTAATTGTGTGCAGGTTCCTCCCCTCCAGGCTAATTCCGCACCCGCCTGCTGGGTAGCTGGTGACATAACTTTCAATTTGACTATGTCTCTATGTTAATACACTTCCTTCCTTGTATGGTAATGAATTTGGGGAGAACTTTTACTGTTCACCCACCTCACAGTAAGGCACTTCTTTCACCGTTGTTGTCTCACATTCACAGAGAGATTTCTTGTTCAGCACTGCTCAGCCACCGCCACTGCCATCATGTCTCAAGATCGGGACCCCTAGTAAGCACATCATGCAGTTGGCCGTTTCTTTTCTGGCATGTTCCTCGATAATTTCCACCAGGAGGATGTGCGCACCCCAATCCCCCTAGTCTGTCAAGTCCGTCCTACGTAGGGCTGTCAAGGTTGGCTGCACAGCTGAAATCCCTCTGGGAGGCCAGGCCAGTTTCTGATTTTCTTGTGTCGGCAGTTTTCAGTAAGTGGCAATGTAAATCTGAAGATGCTACTTTATAGAGCTAATGAACTATCTTTTTCTGGAAAATGGAGGAAAAACGTCTTGTCTGACAGTATCTGTTATTATTTCTAATGATCATTTGTTAGTTTTCCTTCCCAAAAGTAGCAGAATTTCCACTAGTTATCAGCCTGTTTAAATTTACTCCTTAATACATGGACAGGTTCTTGGACACACATGACATCCCCTCTTTAACACAGGAGGACATTGAAAACCTAAACCAACCTATCACAGATAGTGAAATTGAAGCAGCAATCAAAGCTCTCCCAAAAAAAAAAAAAAAAAAAGAGCCCAGGTCCTGATGAATATACGGCCGAATTCTACCAAGCCTTCACAGAAGAACTAACATCAATCCTCTACAAACTCTTCCAGGAAATTGATAAACAGGATCACTTCCAAACACTTTTTATGAAGCAAATATTACACTGATTGCAAAGCCCAACAAAGACATGTCAAGGAAAGAAAACTACAGACCAATTTCCCTGATGAACATAGATGCAAAAATCCTTAATAAAATTTTAGCTAATCGGATACAAAAGCGCATTAAAAAGACAATATATTATGATCAAGTGGGCTTCATTCCAAGAAAACAAGGCTGGTTCAACATACGCAAATCAATAAATGTGATCCACCACATAAACAATTGAAAAAAATCATAATCATCTCAATTGACGCAGAGAAGGCATTTGATAAAATTCAACACCACTTTATGCTCAAAACTCTGGAAAAGATAGGGATCAAGGTAAGATACTACTTTAACTATGTTAGATCCATTTACGACAGACCCATAGCCAACATTATCCTCAATGGAGAAAAACTGAAAGCATTTCCACTGAATTCAGGAACAAGACAAGGATGTCTACTTTCACCACTCTTGTTCAATATAGTCCTTGAAACCCTTGCCAGAGCTATCAGGCAAAACAAGGAAATCAAAGGTATTTGTATAGGAAAAGAGGAAGTTATCTCTTTTCGTTGATGACATGATTCTATACCTAGAAGACCCCATAACATCGGCCAGAAATCTTCTAGAGCTTATAGATGATTTCAGCAAAGTAGCTGACTACAAGATCAACTCCAGTAAGTCTCTAGCTTTCCTACTCCAGCAACAAATCTGCAGAAGAAGAAATCAGGAAATCTCTCCCATTCACCATCTCCTCAAAAAAAAATGAAATATTTGGGCATTAACCTTACAAAGAAAACTATCAAACACTAAAAAAAAGAAATTGCAGAAGACCTGAGTAGATGGAAAAACATTCCATGTTCATGTTTAGGCAGAATCAATATAATAAAGATGGCCATTCTACCCAAAGCCCTATACAGATTCAATGCAATCCCCATCAAGATACCTATGGCATTCTTCACAGATATAGGAAAAGCAATTCTCAAGTTCATATGGAATAACAGGAGACCCAGACTAGCCAAACCACTACTCTACAGGAAGTAAGAAGTAGGGGGTATCTCAGTTCCTGACCTGAAATTATACTACACAGCCATAGTAGCAAAAACAGTATGGTATTGGTATCAAAACAGAACCGAAGATCAGTGCAACAGAATAGACGATCCTGAGACAAACCCCCATATCTTTAACTATTTGATATTTGATAAAGGGGCAAAAGCATAGTGTGGAAGAAAGATAGCCTGTTCAACAAATGGTGCTGGACAAATTGGACAGCCATGTATAGACAACTGAAGCTGGGTCCTTATCTTTCACTCTGCACAAAAATTAAATCAGAATGGGTCAAAGACCTGGATATTAAGTCAACAACTTTTAAACTTACTAGAAAAAGAAGTAGGGTCAACACATAGGAGTCGGCAGCACCTTCTTCAACAAAACTCCCATGGCTCAAGCAGTAAAGTCAAGAATAAATGAATGGGACACAATTAAACTAAAAAATTTTTCCACAGCTAAAGATCTAGTCAAGAGCATCAAGAGAGAACCTACAGAATGGGAGAAAACCTTTGCCTGCTACACCTCGGACAGAGGGCTATTATCCAGAATATACAAGGAACTAAAGAAATCAAACACCAAAATCACAAATAATCCATTCAACAAATGGGCTACAGATCTAAAAAGAAACTTCTCACTAATGGAAGTCCAGAAAGCCCATAAATATATGAGTAAATGCTCTACATCATTAGCAATGAGAAAAATGAAAATCAAAACTTCAATGAGATACTGCCTCACACCTGTTAAGAGTGGCAAAAATGAAGAATACTAACAATGACAGATGCTGGAGGGGCTGTGGGAAAAGAGGAACACTGTTACACTGCTGGTGGTACTGCAAATTGGTCCAGCCACTATGGAAAGCAGTGTGGAGAATCCTCAAAAAATTAAGGATGTTACCTTATGACCCAGCTATCACACTCCTGGGGATTTTCCCAAAAGAGTTAGAATCAGCATATTATACTGATGTGGCTTCCTCAGTGTTTATAGCAGCTCAGTTTACTATAGCTAGATTATGGAACCAACCCAGATGTCCCTCACTCGATGAGTGGATACAAAAGCTTTGGTATATATATATACAATGGAATACTACTCGGCCATTAGAGTATTATTATATTATGGCTTTTGATATCAAATGGATGGAGATGGAAGGAATTATGCTAAGTGAAGTATCCCAATCTCAGAGACTCAAGGGCCAAATGGTATCTCTTATCTGTGGAAGCTAGAATACATGGGGAAGCAGTATGTTAGACTGCTAAGCTAATAATAACTTCAAATTGTATGATTCTCAACAGGGAGACGACTCCCTAGGACACATGAAGGGGTAGAGAGGGGGCCGGGGAGGAGGGGGGAGGAAGAAATCCTAGGAGACTGGAGGGTGGGAATATGGGGGAATCATCTCAGAAGGAGATCTCTGTCCTACATGAGATATCCATTTAACTCAGGAGTTCTTCTGGGGGAAACAGCAACAGGGGGAACCCAAGCTGGACATCCATGATATATCATTAGCCCTGGATAACTAAGTATATATACATTGGTTCTTGAATGTTTGATAATGTTTACCCCTCAATTGTATCTCTATATCCATCTAATAAATTAAATAAATAAATAAAAATTCACTCCTTAATGATATAGTCCTTAAAGATTTTTTCAATCTTCAATTGCCATTAATAAAATGGACAACTAGAGAATATGACCAAATTCCTACTTCCAGTTTCACAAGGCCTCATAATGTGCAACCTTGATGCAAGAAGACTAACTTTGGCTTTATTCTAAGGTATAATATCTGCTTGTGATAGGATTGTTCTGATCTTGTTTTGCTTCTGTCTTTATCCAGAGAAACTACTTGGTGATTTTCAAATAGTTAGTTTTGTTTGTTCTTTTCAATTAGGCAGTATGGTGTTATGGAGAAAACAGACTGATTTTCATGTTAGCACTCATGTTTAGAAGCATGGCCCTACTACTATTTCATAGTTGTGTGACTTTGTCAAATCACTTCTTCAGCAATCTTACCTTCCAAATAGAGATGACATCTTTGCCATATGCCTTCAGAACCTTCAGTTTCCAAGATCTTTGTTAGTTGTTGAACCTCTTAAAACAGGATATGTTCATACAGTTCAAAGGGATCAATCAAATGTTTTGAGGGTATGATATTATGAAATAAATATCAGATACATGTTGACAAGACTCTTATTCACCATTGTGTATCCATTGTCTAAAACATTCTCTGGCATTTAAAGTGGGTCTTGTGAATTAAATGGAACCTACATAAGAAAACAGTACCATTTCAAGCAAGGATAGTAGCTTGAAACACAAGTGCTCCCTAAAGACTTGTTTTCAAAAGTCATAGTCTGTAGATAGCCATATAAAATATTTCATAAATACTATTAACATTTATGGTATATTAAGTGTTTTTTAAATTTTGGAACATTTAAAATCCAGATTTTACAGGATTATCAGGAAGTTCTAAAGAAGAAAATAAGAATGTATTTAAATTTTTCTGCTTCTCTTTCTTATTGAGAAACTGCTATCCCAATAATACTTTAATTGAAGAAAAACTGTAAAAGCTATAAAAAAGTTAAAATATCTAATGAAAGCATTCAAAATTAATTGCCAGACCAATAGTGTGAAATGACACAATGAAATAAAGGAGACCTAACTCATGGAGTCATTTAAACCATGAATGACTTGAACATCCACAATCAGACTCCTTGTCCTTTTATTCTGATAATCATCATCACTATATGCCATCAAAAAAGAACTTTGAAAATATAAGATGTTTTCCTTCTGTTAACCTCCAACCTCTTCTGGATGTCATTGTTCCATTGTAATGTTCTGTTTGCAGAACTGAGTTAATAATTTGCTGTGTGCAGCATTTGTTATTTTGAACTTTCCTGTACCTTATTTCCTATAAAATCTATCTGTAGAAAAATATTCACAAGTATAAGATGGAGCCATAATACAAATGAAGTCACTCATGGCAATCAGTTTGCTTCAATGTGAACTCTACAAGTAATGAAGATAAACAATTCTAGAAGTCATGTTTCCAAAAAGAATGTAAATGCATTGTGATGTACTCTGTACTTAAGGCTGATTATTCTCCTGAACACATTTTCATATTTAAGGTTGATGATGAAAAGGAAGCATCTCCATATTGCATGAGAAACCATTATATTAGGGAGGGAGAAAATAGAGTGCATGACTATTAAGGTATCTAGAACCTAAAGTACCAATGTCACTGGTCTAAAATTTTTGAAAGCTTAGAGAAACAACAGACAATAGAATCAGACCCAGAGGTGTTCCATATGTTGGAATATTAGGATAAAAAGTGTGTGACACATATTTTAAAAAATAGATGAAAAGATGTTAAATTGTAATTTTTAAGAACAGTTACACTAAAGGAATTTAAAAACTATAATCTATGGTTCAATAAATGAGCTTAACAATATTAGACACAGCAAAAGAGAGTATTAATGAATAGGAAAGTATAGCAGTGGAAAATATCCAGGTTAAAGCTTAGAACAAAAATAATGGAAAATCTAGAAAAGTATGAAAGTGAATGGGTGTGTGTGTGTGTGTGTGTGTGTGTGTGTGTAAAATTGGATGCACAGAAGGAAAGAAGATAGAATGTGTCAGAAGCCTCATTTGAATATATACTGATATTTTTTCCCAAAGCTAACAAAATAAACATTAAGCTACACATTGAAGAAGCTATTTAAATGCCAAGTGTCATTTGGAGAAGGAAGAGGAGCCATTGTTGTCACCACCATACTCAGTTACACCATAAAGTGCTGGAAAAATGATACCTCTTTAAGTATTTCATGCAGTAAAGGAACAATGAAACTGGCCACTGATTTTTCACAAGAAAAAAAAAGTAGATTATGCAATGGTGCATTTAAATGCTGAAAGAAGGTTACTGCCAATTCAGAATTCTGTCATCAGTAAATACATTCCTCGAAACTAAGGATGAATTGCATTCTCCGCCTACATTCCCGCCCGCCTGAGTCACATCAGCACAGAAAACCCGCACAGCTTTAAAGACAGCGTTCTGGCGAGGGCCCCTCCCGGACCTGCGCTCTGCCTGGCGGCAGGATCAGTGACTGGAAATAGCGTTCATACAATCACAGAGCAGCGGTTTGTGCGGAAGAGGCAGGTGCGGGAACTGCAAGGGCATGGGAGCCAAGCAAGCGTCCCTCTTTTATCCCCTTGTTGGTTACCACACTCCCAGCCCACCCAATCAGGGCAAGACTTCTTTGGGATTGCAAAGCAAGCTCTAAATACTCCGTCTGGATGCAGCTGAGATCACAGGTGGAAACGGGACCAGAAGGCTTGGCTGAAGCCCTGAAGAAGGTGTGGGAGCAGCGAGGGCTGAGGAGCATCCATCTTTAAACCCACACTCCCTGTCCTGGACCCGCCTCCCCGGGTTTGCAAAACAGGCTCATAAAACTGCCTGGAACCAGCAGCTGATCACAGGCTGACTCAGCAGAAGGTGGGGTCCGGGGCCTGAATCCTTCTCATAAAGGATCTGGGGCAGAGGAGTAACGGGGTTCAAGGCTTTGTCCTTCCACCATAGACAGAAGGTCATTCACAGCTCATAACAGCTGACCCCCACCTCTGGGATCACAGAAGTCATTTTCTACAACTACCAGCAGATGGAGCTCTGATAACATAATATCTTCTGACTTTCAGATCCCTGAATCCAGCTTCAAAAAAATTTAAAACTTGTCATATCCAGCCAGAAATAGAAGATCCATTCCCTGAAAGGACCAGAGACACTCATAATATCCATACTTCCAGGGTTTTCCTATTAAGTATTTTTTCCTCCCCCTTTTTTTTTTATTTCGACTTCATTTTCTAGGTGTGTACCAAGGAGATATCTGGTGGAGTTTACTGGTTCTCCAATATATAAAAACTCTAGCGGTTTTTACTTCTCTGTTATGCTAACGTCAAAGAGCAGTTAACCCCTACTCTTCCTTTTTTTTCCCTTTTTTTTTCTTTTTAATTTTTTTCCTTTTTCTTTTCTTTTTTCTCTCTCCTATTAGGGGGAAAATTAACAAGAGTAGTTCTTCTTATTTTGGTAGCCTGTTTTTAAGGTTTCTTTCTCTTTTCCTTTTTTTCCTATTTAGCATATCTCTGATTCCCTCTTACCCATCCGTCCTAGCCCTGTTCTCATTCTTGAGAAGAAGGACTCTGGTCACTGCATAAAGTAATTGAAATATTTTATGCCTGAAAAGCATAATTCTCAGGGAACACTTCTTCCCTTAAATT
The DNA here is from genome assembly GCA_004027875.1 of Aplodontia rufa. Taxonomy (NCBI): domain Eukaryota; kingdom Metazoa; phylum Chordata; class Mammalia; order Rodentia; family Aplodontiidae; genus Aplodontia; species Aplodontia rufa. The sequence goes on along the minus strand of PVKS010004929.1, from coordinate 4,046 downwards.
TTAGCAATAACCCAAATCTTGCCAATAACCCTTTTACCCTTCCTATATTAGGCCACAGCTATCCTAGCTTCCCCTCGGATCTGTACCTTTTCTATTTCTTTCTTTCCTCCTTTATTTCACATTTAGTAATTTTTTTTCTGTTCAATTTCCTTTTGTCTTCAAATGTTTTCCCCTTAGCATTGTCTTGTTCTTTCTACAGCAAATTCTTTAACTCCTCCACTTTCTTACTGTACATAATTGGTATACATAAACTTCTCTCTTAATTTCACCGGCATTACCCCCCCTTCTGACTCCAAATTAGTTAACTCACTTTAACCCCCCATTATTAAGACTGTGTAAATATTACTGTGGTAATTGTTAATCTGAGTGACACGTATTTGTTCCTGAATTCTGACATATGTAATAGTAATTTTCTAGTATCACCAAAAGTATTGATTAATACTAACACTAGTTGCATAGGCCAAATTCGATAGTCCATTATAGTGGATGCTAAATAACTAATTTACTACTGTTTATTGTAAGCTTTGGTTGTACATATTGTTAATTTGCTACTAGCGCATGAGGTGTTGGAATTCTGTAAGGGTAACAAATAGTTCAGAGTAAAAGGGGTTGTCTTTTGAAATCAACTCTCCTTACAAACCCCCATTTCAAATAAGGGTTGGGATGGATTTCCCAACCCAACAGCTTAGTCCTTAAGGCAGAAGACAGGAAAAAGAACCAAAGAACCTGTATTGCTCCCACAAAAGTTTCACCTGGTAAATAAGAGAGAAGAATATCTTCAAGCATGAGAAATCAAACTCGAAGAGCTTCACAACAATCCCAAAACTCCCCTGATAAGGGGTCTATGGCCAGGGACCGGGATGAAAATCTAGAACAATATATCAATGAGCTGACAACAAAAAGGATCATCGACTTAAAAGAAGAGACAATGAAGGGAATAATGGAGAAAATCCAAGATTTGAAAGACTCGATTATTACAGTAATAGATTCTCTCAAAAAGGAAGTTACAGACCTCAAATCTGTAGTCAATGACATGAAAGGGATCATGCAAGAATTTAATAATAGAATAACTTCAGTAGAAAACAGAATCTCTGCCAATGAAGAAAGAACCTCCGAAAAAGAAGACAGGTTGACCAAGCTAGAGCTCACAGACATCAAAAAAGAAAAAAAATTGAAAGACCATGACCAGTATTTCAAGAATGTCTGGGGTGAAATGGAGAAACAATCTGAGAGCAATTGGAATACAGGAAGAAATTGAGACACACACCAATGGTATGAGGAATATTCTCAGAGATCATGAAAGAAAATTTTTCCCACATAAAAGTAGAATCTGACATGCACATCCAGGAAGCTTACAGGACACCCAATAGGCCTAATCAAAAGAGAAACTGACCTAGACACATCATATTCAAAATGTACAACAGAGATACCAAAGAAACTATATTAAAAGCAGCAAGGGAAAAACACCAAATCACATCAGAGGCAAGCCAATAAGAATTGTCTGTGACTTTTCAACCCAGACACTGGAAGCAAGAAGGTCTTGGAATAATATCTTTCAATGTCTAAATGACCACAACTTGCAGCCTAGAATTCTATACCCAGCAAAGCTCAGCTTCAAATTTGATGGAGAAATAAAAAACTTTCCATGATAAAACAAAACCGGCAGAATTTGTCAATTGAAAACCTACCCTACAAAGAATTCTCAAGGAAATACTCCAGACAGAAGAACAAGCACTTGATACCCATAATCCACAAACTGAAGAAATTCAGTGAACATATCACCCAACAAGAACTACCAAGGCAACCACAGAAATAGCTAAGCAAGACACAATGACTACGAAACAACTGCACACTTCTATCTTAACACAATGTGAATGGTCTAAATGCATCACTCAAAAGACACAGACTTGCAGACTGGATCAGAAAACATAATCCAACCATATGCTGCTTACAAGAAACTCACCTAACAGGCAAAGACATCCACAGATTAAGGGTGAAAGGATGGAAAAAAATCTACCATGCTTATGGCCAAAGAAAACCAGCCGGTGTCACTATACTTATATCCAAAAAAGCAAATTTCAATCATAAATCAATCAAAACGGATAAAGAAGGCCACTACTTAGTACTAAATGGAACCCTTCAACAGGAAGAAATCACCATAATTAATATTTACTCTCCAAACAACAGTGCACCCAATGTGAATAAATTACTCCACGACATCAAACCTCTCGTGGATCACAACACAATTATACTGGGAGACTGAGACTTCAACACTCCGCTGTCACCATTAGACAGATCATCAAAACAAAAAATCAATAAAGAAATCGCCAGCCTGAATAACTCCATAAACCAAATGGACTTCACAGACATATTTAAAATATTCCATCCTAAGTTAGCAGAATACACCTTCTTCTCTGCAGCACATGGATCCTTTTCCAAAATAAATCATATTCTGGTTCATAAAGATAATCTCAGCAAATATAAGAAAGTAGACATTATCCCATGTGTCCTTTCAGACCACAACGCTATGACCCTAGCAATCAACAGCAGTAATCATAACAGAAAATACACATATTCAAGGAGATTGGATAATACCCTATTAAATGAAGAATGGATCCAAGAAGACGTGAAAGAAGCAATCCAAAAATTCTTGGAAGAGAACGAAAATGAAGACACAACATATCGAAACCTCTGGGACAGAATGAAAACTTTCCTAAGGGGAAAATTCATAGCATTGAGTTCCCACATTAAAAAAGAAGAGAGATCCCAAATAAATAAGCTTACACTTCATCTCAAAGCCCTCCAAAATGAAGAAAAATCTAACCTCAAAGCCAGCAGAAGGAAGGAAATAATCAAGATCAGAGCTGAAATCAATGAAATTGAAAACAAAAAAACAATAAAAAGAATTGATGAAACAAAAAGCTGGTACTTTGAAAAAATAAACAAGATAGATAGGCCCCTAGCGAATCTGACCAAAAGAAGGAGAGAAATGAGGCAAATCAATAAAATCTCCAATGAAAAGGTAATGACCACCACCAACCCCATAGAAATCCAACAAATTATAAGATCGTATTTTGAAAACTCCTCCAAATTTGATAACTTGGAAGAAATGGATAAATTTCTTGACACATACAACATCCCTAAATTGAATCAGGAGGATATTGAATTCCTAAATAGCCCAATCACAGGCACTGAAATCCAGATTGCAATTAAAATTATACCAAAGAAGAAAAGCCCAGGACCGGACGGCTTCTCCGCTGATTTTTACCCACACTTTTGAGGAGGAACTAACACCTCTCCTTATTAAGTTATTCCAAGAAATTGAAAAGGAGGGAATGCTGCCATCCACTTTTTATGAAGCAACCATAACTCTGATACCAAAACCTGACAAGGATACATCAAGAAAAGAAAACTACAGACCAATATCCCTTATGAACTTGGATGCAAAAATCATCAACAAAGTATTAGCAAACCATATTCAAAAACTTATTAAGAAAATAATCCATCATGACCAAGTGGGCTTCATCCCAGGAATGCAGGGCTGGTTCAACATATGCAAAACAATTAACGTAATCCACCACTTAAACAGAATCAAGGACAAAAACCATATGATCATCTCATTGGATGCAGAAAAGGACTTTGATAGAATCCAGCACCCTTTTATGTTCAAAACTCTAGAAAAGATGGGGTTCAAAGGACCATTTCTGAACTTTTTAAGGCTATATATGCTAAACTCTCAGCTAGTATAATACTAAACAGAGAAAAGCTGAAAGCATTTCCACTAAAGTCAGAAACAAGACAAGGCTGTCCGCTCTCACCTCTTTTATTCAGTATTGTTCTTGAGAACTTAGCTGGAGCAATTAGGCAAGAGAAAGAAATCAAAGGGATAAAAATAGGAAGAGAGGAAGTTAAACTCTCTCTTTTTGCTGATGACATGATCCTGTATCTGGAAGATCCAAAAAACTCCATCAATAAACTGCTTGAACTCATAAGTAGATTTAGCAAAGTGGCAGGATACAAGATCAACATACATAAATCAGTACTTT
>PVKS010004928.1:0-89057 GCA_004027875.1 Aplodontia rufa | reverse complement strand
GACTCAAGGGCCGAATGGTTTCTCTCATCTGTTGATGCTAGCATATATGGGGAAGCAGTAGGGCAGACAGCTAACCAAACAAAACCTCAAATTGAATGACTTTCAGAGTAATAAGGGGATGGCTATCTAGGATACTTGGAGGTGTAGGGAGGGGGATGAGGAGGGGGGAGGGCATATGAAGAACTCATAGGAGTCTGGGGATTGGGAAGATGGGGGAACCATCCCAGAAGCCGATGTCATTCCTCCAGGAGCTACCCATTTAACGCATGAGTTCTTCTGGGGGAAACTGCAACAGGTGAAACCCAAGGTGGTTTATCTATGCTTTGGTATTACCCCTGGATAACAAAGTTTATATACATTGATTGCTACTGTTTTGATAATGTTTCCCCCTCAACTATATCTCTATATACTTCTAATTTAAAAAAAAATGGATTCTCTCTCTCAGTCCTTCTCTCTTTAAAAAAAAAAAAAAGATTCTTTCTCTCACTGTCCCTCTCTGTTTAAAAAAAAAAATTTTTTTTTTTTGAGCCCACATCTGTCTCCAATCTGATCTTTTATGTGCTGGTGCTGGTTATGGCATTTTGTATCTACACAGATTAAACTAAACCTTATTTCCACATAATAATATGTAAATAGAAGTAGCTTTTTAAAATCTTCCAATGTGCTCCTTTCCAGGTCAAACACTGATATTTTATTTAAGAATTCTTCATTTTTGGACTGGAGAGGTGGCTCAGTGGTAGAGAACTTGTCTGGCATGTTCGAGGGCCCAGGTACAAACTCCAGCACCCCATACACAGTTAAGTGTTGGAAAAATAAAAAACAGATGAAAAGATAAATAATATTAACTCACTCTCTCTCTCTCTCTCTCTCTCTCTCTCTCTGTCTGACTCTCTTTAAAAAAAAAAAAGAAGAAGAAGACTTCCTTTGAGGGCTAGGGATGTAGCTCACTGGTAGTATAAATGACTATTACGCACAAGGCTCTGGATTCAATCCCTAATACTGCCAAAAGAAAAAAAGTCTCTTCTGACTTAGGGGCCAATTTCTCACAGGTCTTAAATCATCCTCTGGACACCACCCAGTTTTAACAGTATACTTATATTAATGATATCCAGAACTTATTTGAACATTTTAGATATGATGTGATGAATAGCAATGTAGACTTATTACCAATTTATTTTGGATATATTATTTGAATACACTTGTGCTACATGCCATTTATACCTTTAGTGAACAGCTAATTTAAAAATATTTTGAAAACAGTGACCTACTATATGACCACTAAACAAGTGTTTCACAAAACATACAAAAGAAATACAGTTTTAGAAGATACTCTGTGGAAAAAAAAGATCTGTGGTCAAATCAATTTGGGAGACATATACAATTCTCCTTTTGAAAAACTAGCTTATTAAATAATGTATATGAAAAGTTCTATGTTAAAGAAACTAAGCTTGTTTAACATAGCGTTTCTCAGATTTTACTTATTAAGCAAGACTTTCATTTTATTTATGTGAAAAAAATTTTTTTATACTAGAGATTTAACCCAAGAATGCTTAACCACTGAGTCACACCCCTAGTCCTTTTTATTTTTACTTTTATTTTATTAGTTGCTAAGTTGCTTAGGGCTTTTCTATCTTGCTGAGGCTGGCCTGGAACTTGTGATACTCCTGCCTCAACCTCCCAAGTTACTGGCATTACAGGTGTGCCTCACCGTGCCCAACTTACGCAAATATTTTTTAAAATCATAGAACCTGAAATAACACTTTGGGTAATGCTACCTGAACAAAGTTTCTCAAACTTCAATGCACACTTTCATCACTCATGGATCTAGCAAAAAATCTGGTTAGTATATCTATCTGATTAATAGATTCTTTTTTTCTAACAATCTCCTAAGTGATGAAACTATATTCTGAGTAGCACTGAAACTAGATGTCTTCCTTCAGAAACCTGTCAACTTATTAATTTAACATTCTTTGGGTATGTTCATATAACAAGCTCCAAATCTACCTGAGCACACTCTTATCAAAGGGCCTAGTCTCACCTTCAAAATCAGTGCTGGCCCAAGCAATATCCTGACACAGTGCTTTTAAAATTTCCCTCATTTGCAAATTTGAATCTGACTACGGGAGTCGACATAATCCTAGAGAATATGCTTGAAAAAGCTGGCTAATTAGTTTGTGGTCAACAATCTAGAAAGTTAGTATTATGAAGTGGAGATATCCAATGTACTAAGTCCAGAATAACTTTCCTCTATCAAAATCTCAACCAGCTCACTCACCTTTCCTGGGCTGATTGTGAATACTGATAGCCTGGGTCTGATAGTTCCCATCATCATTCTGTACACACACAAGGTGAGAGTCTGCCTTTTCATTGAAGCAGGCACCTCCTGCCAGGACATGTTCATTGGACTTGTTCATGGCTTTCATCATCTGCAATCAAAGAAGCGGGTTAACTTTATTTTCCCAAGAATGGATACTTTTTCTCTGACAGGGTGCAACTCCACCTTTTCAAAGACAAAACTAACATTAAAATATTACTTATTAAACTGACAAAGGAGCTACTAAATAAAGAAAACGAAGCAAAAATATAGTCACCATTAGTAAAAACAAAACAAAAAGCCCAGCACACACAAAAAATTCCCTGTACAGATTACAAGGGATTCATTATATAACCTATGCACATGATGCATTTTGAATCTTTTTATTATTGCACTGAACTCAAATAATGAAAATTAGTTTAACAAATCTCAGGGTATATCCCTGAAATTCTAACAGAATGTTTCATATTTAAGTGTATCTGTCTTCCTTTCTAGTATCAAATGTGTGAGGCTTTCCTCTACAAATCTATGAAATTTATTATTTCTTAATTGTATTAAGTTTGAGATCTTCAATGAAATCAGTACTAATATTTTGCTCTGTTCTAGTAAATAATTTATGATGCTGGGCTCAGCGGTGCACACCTGTCATTCAATCTACTTGGGAGGTTAACATACGAGGGTCACGTTCTAGGTTAGCCTGGTCAACTTAGTAAGACCTCGTCTAAAATATTTTTAAAAGATGGGGAGGAATAGCTCAGTGGTTCAGTGCCTCTGGGTTCAATTCCCAGTGCTACAAAAGGGGGGAAAGAGATTTAAGATGATAATTAATTTGAAAAAGGCTAATGGGCCAATTTTGTGTCTAGTAAAACTCTGAACTTATCTTGATGTTTAACTCTGGTCTCTTGCTAAAACAAGTTAATGATAATATATTTGTTTGTTTTCATTTCCCATTTTTTCCTTCATGTCATCCCATGTCCAACTTAGTGATCTTAACTTTTAAAATGCCTTCAAATCCTTTGAATGCCTAATCTTAAACTTATTTTGTTTTGCCCCTCTATTCTCCTATGCTATTGATTGCAATATCACATTGCCCCATTCTTCCATCCAACCGCCAGTCTGTATTCTATTTCTGTGCATTTACCTATTCTAAATATTTCATACAAATGGAACCATACTACATGTGACTACATGTGACCACTGTGTTTAGTTCTTTCATGTAAGAAAATTTTCAAGGCTCATCCACATGATAGCTTGTATCAATACTTACTACCTTTTTTAATTTTTATTTTATTGCTTATTACCTTTATAGATTGAAAAATATTTCACTGTAGGCATATTATGCAATGTTTATCAATTCACCCACTAATGTACATTTTTAAAGCCATTTCCACCTTGACTTATTGTTACTATTGCTACTATGAACATGTATACAAATTGGTTTCAGTATCTTGTTTTCAATTTCTTTTTCCAGTGTTGAGTATTTGAATCCAGGGCTTCACATAATGCCAAACAAATGATCTAATACTGAGATATATCCCCAATCCTTTGTTTTCAATTCTTTTTTTTTTTTAAGAGAATCAGTTTTATTTATTCATCCGGTTTCCGTTTCTCTTGACACTTAGCTGTGTACATGGTGCTGGGGTTTGAACCTGGGTCCTTGCCCATGCCAGGCAAGCACTATAACTGCTGAGCCACTACCCCTGCCCTGTTTTCAATTCTTTTTGATATATGCTTGGGAGTAGAACTACATGTTCATATGGGAATTCTGCTTAACCAAGGATTGAACCTAGGGGCTTTTAACCACTAAGCCACATCCCCAGACCTTTTCTTTTGTTTGTTTGTTTCTTTTTTTTTTTTAGAGAGAGAGGGACAGTGAAAGAAAAATAAAAAGAGAGAATCAATTTTTTATTTAGTTTTTCATGTGGCTTTCTTTGCTTCGACACTTCATTATGTATGTGGTGCTGGGGTTTGAACCCACATACTTGTGCATGCCAGGCAAGCACAGTAACTGCTGAGCCACTGCTCCAGCCCACCAGTCCTTTTCATACTTTATTTTGAGATAGTGTATCGTTAAGTTGCTTAGAGCCTTGCTAAGTTGCTAAGGCTGGCTTTGAACTTGCAATCCTCCTGTCTTAGGCTCTTGAATTACTAGGATTATAGGTGTGCACTACAGCATCCAGCTCTGTTTAACTTTTTAAGAAGTTGTTAAACTTCAAAGTGGATACTTTACAATTCTACCAGGGAAGTACAAGAGTTCTAGTTTATCCACATCTTTACTAACACTTGTTATTTTTCCTTTTTATCCCACTCCTGGGGATTTTCCCATAAGATATAAATTTGACATACCACAGTAACACAGCTACATCAATGTTTATAGCAGCACAATTCACAACAGCTAAATTATGGCATCAACCCACATGCCCATCATTTGATGAATGGATCAAGAAACTGCAACACACACACACACACACACACACACACACACACACACGAGCGGAATTCTACTCAGCCATTAAAAAAAAGAAAGAAAGAAATCACAGCCTTTGCTGGTAAATGGATACAGATGGAGAAAATCAAGCTGAGTGAAATTAGCCAAATCCAGAAACTCAAGGGCTGAATGTACAATATAAGAGTGAGAGAACAGTAAGTTTGGACAACAGCCTCATCAAACATGGCTTACCAAACACGAATTACCAGTCGAACTCGGTGCAACCTCACAGACTAGGGACGAGGTGGATATAAAGGAGGCGGGGGCAGAGGGAGGGGAGAAGGAGGGGAGGATAAAGAGGGGGAAACAATGTGTGCATGTGTGAAAGTGTAACAACAAATCCCTCGTCAATAGGTAAAATTATAATGAAAAATTAAATCTTATGAAAAAAATTTGTGGAGTGGGGCATAGTAGTACATGCCTATAATCCCAGCTACTTGGGAAGTTTAGGCAGGAAGGCTGCAAGTTTGAGGCTAGTCTCAGCAATTCAGCAAGACTTGTTTCAAAATAAAAATGTCTGGGGCTGAAGATAAGTTAAAAGAGTACATAGATGAGCAATAGATTATCCCTGAGTTTAATTCCCCATATAGAAAAAATTTAAGAAGGATTAAAAAAAAACCACCCCAAAAAACAACAAAAATAAACAAATTTAAAAAAAAAACTCATTCTAGTGGGTGTAAAGTGGTAACTCATTTGATTTTTTTTCCTTTATGGTACTTTGGATTGAACCTGAGGTACTCTATCACTGAGCTACTTCCCAGTCTTTTTATTTTTCATTTTGAGACAAGGTCTTGCTAAGTTGTGAGGCCTTGAACTTGCAATCCTTCTGACTTAGCCTCCTACATCAATCAAATTACAGGTGTGTGCTACCATGTCTGGCTTATTACTGTAGCCTTGTAGTTAAGTTTTAAAATTCAAAAGTGTTAATCCTTCAATTTTACTCTTTCTCAAGAACATTCCTTTTTTTAAAAAAAAAAAAAGAGAGAGGGACAGAGAGAGAGAGAGAGAGAGATCATGCACACATAAGAGAGAGAGAGAGACAGAATCAATTTTATTTAGTTTTTTTTCATGTGGCCTCCATTGCTCTGACACTTCCTTGTGTACGTGGTGCTGGGGTTTAAACCTGTGTACTCTAGTATGCTGGGCAAGTGCCCTAACCACCAAGCCACGGCTCCAGCCCCTCAAGAACGTTCTTGAATTGAGGGCCCATTGTAATTCTGATAAAATTTTTTGTATTGGTTTTTCCATTTCTGTAAAAAAGGCTGTGGACATGTTGATATGGCTTGCATTGAGTCTGTAGATTGCTTTGAGTAGAATTACCATTTTATCAATGTTAAGTCTTATCCATAAATCCAGGAAGATTGGGCTGAAGTGGTGGCTAAGTGGTTACTGCCCTTGCCTGGCATGTGCAAGTACGGGAGTTCGAACCCCAGCACCACGCACGTACCCAACGATGTCTCAGAACAACAAAAGTCACATGAAAAACTAAATAAAAATTATTTCTCTCTCTCTCTCTCTCTCACTGTCCCTCTCTTTAAAAAAAAAAAATCCAGGAAGGTTTCCATTCACTTACGTATTTTTTAATTTCTTTCATTAATGTTTTGTAGTTTTTAGGGTATCGGTGTTTTGCCTCCTAGGTTATATTTATTCTTAAGTACTATATTAATACAAGTCTAAGTTATCATCATTCCTTGGCTTTTTTTTTTTAAAGAAAGAGGGACAGGGAGTGAAGAGAGAGAAAGAATCAATTTTATTTAGTTTTTCATGTGGCTTTCTTTGCTCTGACACTTTGCTGTGTATGTGGTGCTGGGGTTTGGTTCGAACTCACGTCCTCATAGGTGCCAGGCAACCCTGCTCCAGTCCCTCCTGGCTTTGTTTTGTTTGTAACTTTCACAAAGTTAACATTTTAACTTACTACTCTATCATCAGAGACATCCAGACAATAATTGAATGCCACTAACAGACTAACATTTATTGACCTCACTATTCCATATTATTTCTATCAGGGTTTTTCAGGTTACTTTTAAATAATCCTTCAATTATTTAAACAGGATGAGTCAGCTAGATTTCCGCTTAACAAAGTCAACTGAGACACTAATTTTCATTTGTATCACATGAAAGAAACAGAGATGTAGTATCCATTACATCTTCCGAATCATCAGGGTAAAGCAGTTTCTTATTGTGTTTATATTAAGCAGAGTAAGAAACCTTTTCTGTTCAGATATACTGAATAAACTAGCTGGCCTTGAAGAAAATCACTTCCCTAAAATCAATTTCAAGTTCAGCAAGGTAACCTTTATGCTTCTTTGGAGTTGAACAAACACATTTTCTTTCTCGTAAAACAACACTCATTTACAAGAAGAGAGGTTCCCAGATACCCAACAGACCTTTCTTTTTCTTTTTCTTTTTTTTATTTGTTTGTCTTTAAGAGAGGGGGGAGGGGCTGGAGCAGTAGCTCTGTAATTATGGTGCTTGCCTGGCATGCACAAGGACGTGGGCTCAAACCCCAGCACCACGTATACAACAAAGTGTCAGAGTAGCAAAATCCACATGAAAAACTAAATAAAATTGATGCTCTTTCTCTCTCTTTCACTGTCCCTTTTTCTTTTTTTAAAGAGAGATAATGAGAGAGAAAAAGAAAGCAACAATTTTATTTTTTCATCTGACCTTTGTTTCTCTGATGCTTAGCTAACCATATGGTGCTGGGGTTTGAACTTGAACCTGGGTCCTCATGCATGCTGAGCCACCGCTCCAGCCCCACAACAGACCTTTCTAACCATAAAATAAACCTATACTTGTCATATGATGATATAAATACTTGACTATCAATTTTAGCTGTGCTATTTCTCCACTCTGTCGATTCAAATTCAAATTCCATAATATTTCTTGTATTTATCCCTATCCTCCCCATAGTTCTAGGCTCTCTATTCTGGACATAACCTTATACCCTTTTCCTGTAAGTCTCCATCAGTTCTGATTCGCCACAGTTCTAATATGTGGTATCTTCTCCACCTTGTCACCAGCTTCCTATGCTCTAGTCAAAACAGCTTTTCTGTTCTGCCTCCCATCCTAACTGTATCCTTATCTGCTACTTCTATGCAAACCTACTTCATGATGTCCAATCATTTACTGTGCCTGGTCTTTTCATACGGTATTATTTAGCCTATCTTTTTTTCCCCCTAGATCCAAGCACCTGAAAAAGATGGCCCCCAAATCATGGCTCAGTAAAAATACAAATTCTTCCATGAAGCTTTGTTTAACCCCCTATCAGACACTAATGTGACCACTCCCTTAAATGTCATAGCACATTCTCTATAATTTTTATATGCCATCATCTACATTTAGCCTTGGATAATGATTAGTTACAAGGACTTGAAAGAGACTGCCTGTAATTGAATCTTGGCTTTACTGGTAACTAACTAGCTCTGTGCCCGTGGGCTACTTACTTGAACTCTCTGTGTTCCAGTTTCCTCCTTTGTAAAACAGGATAATAAAAGTAACTATTTTATGAAGTTATGAGAGTTTAATAAATTTTTATAAAGTATTTAGAATAGCACCAAATGCACAAGCCCTTAAGTGTTTGTTAAGTAAAATCTTTCTGCTTATTTTTTCTGCCAAATTAAAACTTAAAGCAATTTTAAAATTAGCAGCAAATTATTCAACCAACTCAGTGTGTCTTATAAGCTAATGGGATTTAGGACCTTTCCTGAGAGTTTACAAACTAGTGAGAATGACATATTGATAAAAGAGAAACAACTGCTGTAACTACAATGTGCACAGTAGCTACTATGGATGGAGGACCAACCATGAGGTAAGCGCTGAGCTAGCTGATCTTCATCCTACCTGGCTATTATCTCAAAAGAACCATTCTCATACATCAAGTGAAGCAGCACATGAGTTTTCTCTCTCTGTTTCCTACCCCCGGAATTCAAGAAAACCAGGAGAGACAATTAATAGAGTTTTTGAATGAGCAAGCTAGAAGAAGGGGTGAAAGGGAGTTCACAACATCTCTTCACTGAATTAAGAGACCCTGCATTTTAATTACCTCTCTGATACCGCATGTTAAGAAACAAGAGTTAATTTATTCTTGTTTATTTATTTAGAGACATAGTTTTACTAAGTTGCCAAGGCTGACCCTAAAATTGTGATCCTTTTACCTTGACCTCTCCAGATGTTAGGAATACTGCATGTGCCAGCACACCCAGATTTGCTTAGCCTTTTGATTTGAAATGGAAAGGACTTGTAGAGGAGAAGTTTAGTAGGTCCTTAAGGAATAGGCACAAGTTGAATGATGTGTTTGCTTGCCATAGGGCCTCCCTCATGGCAGTTATTCAATGAATATGTGTTGAATATATTAATGAATAAATCATGTAAGTGGAGATAGGTTTGAAGTATATGTCTTTTTCATGGAGTTATACCAAGAACAAATGGTAGCACGATTTTTTTAAATTTATTTTTTAAAATATTTTGTATTGGTGCATTATAGTTTTACATGATGACGGGATTAGTTGTCACATATTCCTAGATGCACACAAATGAGCAATACAATTTGTTCAATATCTCCGCCCTATACCCAACTACCTCGTTCCTCCTGTCACTTGATCCCTTGCCTTTGTTTTGGGTCTGGTCCTATATTTTACCTAAAACCAACTACAGTGACATAATTCTTATACCTATGAAGAAAATTTTGACTGAATATGACTATAGTATATACAGTGACACTTATAATTACTTGGAATGTACCTTACTTTATCTCAGTTCCAACATTTCCCTTTCTCCTCCCTTCCTGTCATCCCTTGTTATGCATCAAAATATCTGACAATGGGATTAAATGTTTGTTTTTCCACAGGTATGCAGCATAGTTTGTTCAAGTACTTATGAAGTATCTTGCAACTGTATCGCATAAATATTAACATTTTGCATTTTTGTTCTGTGGATCTACTACATGAGTTTGTCTACCTTACTCCCAAGCCTGCATTTAGGTCTAGCCTCTGCAAATGAGGGAAATCATTCGGCCCCTAACTCTCTGGGCTTGGCTAACTTCATTCAGCATGATTTCTTCCATTGCCATCCACTTACCTTCAACAGCTGAAATACCATTGTTTCTAATACCTGAGTAGAACTCCATTGTATACATATATACCAGAGCTTTTGGATCCATTCATCCAGTGAGGGGCATCTCGGTTGGTTCCATAATTTAGCTCTTGTAAATTGAGCTACTATGAACATACATTTTGCTGTCACTATAATGTGTTGATTCTAACTCCTCTGGGAAAATACCCAGAAGAGGGACAACTGGGTCATATGGTGAATGTAACCCTAATTTTTTGAGGAGTCTCCACACTGCTTTCCAGAGCGGCTGTACCAGTCTGCAATTCCACTAACAGTGTGCTAGTGTTCCTACCTCCCCACAACCCCTCTAGCATTTGTCATTGTTTGTATTCATCATCTTTGCCAGTCTGACTGGAGGGTGGTGAAACCTTAACGTAATTTTGATTTGCATTCTCTGATTGCCAGGGATTTAGAAAACTTTTTCATGTATTCATTGGCTTGCTCAATGTCCTCTGTTGAGCTTTCTGGCCAATTTATTGATTGGACTGTTTGTGTTTTTGTTACTAAATTTTTTGAATTCTTTGTAAATTTTGGATATTAGTCCCCTGTCAGAGAGATCGCAGGCTATGATTCTCTCCCATTTTGTAGGTTTCTCTTGACTGTTTTGACTATTTCCTTGACTATACAAAAACTTTTAGTTTAATGGCATCCCACTCATTGATTTTTGACTAATTCTTTCACCTTAGGAGTCTTGTTGAGGAAGTCATTGCCAACTCCCATATGCTGGAGTGTTGGTCCTGATTTTTCTTGTAGCAGCTGTATGGTAGCTGGTTTAATTCATAATTCCTTGATCCATTTAGATTTGATTATTGTGGAGGTGAGAGATAAAGATCTAATTTCAACTTCCTGCAAGTGGCTGTCCAGTTTACCCAGAACCATTTGTTGAACAGGCTATCTTTCCTCCATGTTATATTTTGATCCCCTTTGTCAAAAATCAGATGTTTAAAGATTTGTGGGTTTGTCTCAGAGTCTTCTATTCTATTCCATTGATCTTCATTACTATTTTGATACCAGTATCATGCTGTTTTTTAATATTACAGTTCAATAGTATAATTTTAGATTTGATATTGCAAAACCACCTGTTTCTTCTTTCTTGCTTAGTAATGTTTTGGGTTTCTTGTTGTTTCGTATGAATTTGAGAATTGCTTTTTCTATATCTGCAAAGAATGACATTGGAATCTTGATGGGGATTGCACTGAATCTGTATAGTGCTTTTGGAAAAATGGTCATTTTAATTATATTAATTCTGCCTATCCAAGAGCATGGAAAATCTTTCCATCTTCTCAAGCCTTCTGCAATTCCTGTTTTCAGTGTTTGATAACTTTCCTTGTAGAGGTCTTTTACTTCTCTTGTTAGATTAATTCCCAAGTATTTTATCCTTTTAGAGGATATTGTGATGGGACCAATTTTCTGATTTCTTCTTCTGCCCTAATATTGTTGGCATATAGGAAAGCTGATTTTATTTTTTTAAAGAGAGAAGGACAATGTAAAAGAGAGAGAGAGACAGAGAGAATCAACTTCTTATTGAGTTTTTCACATGGCTTTCATTGCTCTGACTCTTAGTTGTGTACATGGGTGCTGGGGTTTGAACCCATGCACTTACACATGCCGGGCAAGTGTCGTAACCACCAAGCCACAACTCCAGCCCCAAAGCTATTGATTTATGGATGTTGAACTTGTAGCCTACTACTTTGCCAAATTTGTTTATTAGCTCTAACAGTTTTCGAGGGGAGTTTTTTTGGATCTTCCTGATATAAGATCATGTCATCAGCAAAATGGGATAGTTTGACTTTCTCCCTTCCTATTCTTATCCCTTTGATTGCTTCCTCTTGCCTGAGTACTCCAGTCAGGGTCTCAAGGACTATATTGAATAAAAATAGTGAGAGCAGGCAGCCTTGGCTTGTTCCCGAGTTCAATGGAAATTCTTTCAACTTTTCTCCATTTAGTATTACAGTAGCTGAGGGTTTGGCATACATGGCCTTTACAAAGTTAAGATAAGTTCCTTTGATCCCTATTTTCTCTAGAGTTTTGAGTATAAATGGGTGCTGGATTTTACTGAAGGCCTTTTCTGCATCTATTGAGATGATCATATGGTTTTTGTCCTCAATTCTGTGTAAGTGATGAATCACGTTTATTGATTTGTGTATGTTGAATCAGCCTTGCATACCTGGAATGAAACCCACTTGATCATGATGAATTATTTTCTTGATGTGTTTTTGAATGTGGTTTGCAAGCACCTTTTCAAGGATTTTTGCATAGATATTCATGAGGGATATTAGTCTGCAGTTGTCTTTTTTTTTTGGATGGGTCTTTGTTGGGTTTTGGTGTAAGAGTTATGGTGGCTTCATAAAAAGTTTTTGGGAGAGTTCCTTCTTTTTCAATTTCTTGGACTAGCTTGATAAGGAGAGGTGTTAGCTCTGCTTTGAAGGTGTGGTAAAACTCCACAGAGAATCCATCAGGTCCTGGGCTTTTCTTCTAGAAAGACTTTTAATTGCTGTATAGATTTTGGTGTCTGTTATTGGGCTGTATAGGATTTCAATTTCATTCTCTATCAATCTGGGGATTTTTATGTGTCTAGAAATTTATCTATGTCATCCAGATTATCAGATTTAGAGGTATATAGCTTTTCAAAATATGTTCTGATAATCTCTTTGATTTCAATGCAGTTAGTGGTGATCACCCCCTTTTCATTGGTGATTCTGTTGATTCACTTTAAATCTCTCTTTCTTTTGGTTAGATTAGTAAGGGATCTCAATTTTTTTTTCGAAGAACAAGCTCTTTGTGTCATCGATTCTTTTTATTGTTTTTTATCTCAATTTCATTGATTTCAGCTTTGATCGTAATTATTTCCTGTCTTCTGCTGGCTTTGGGATTAGACTGTTCTTCCTTTTGTGGAGATATGAGTTGGAGCAAAAGCTTACTTTTTAGGGATCTCCCTGATTTTTTTTTTTTTTTTTTTTTAAAGAGAGAGGGACAGTGAGAGAGACAGAGAAAGAGAGAAACAACTTTATTTAGTTTTTCCACATGGCCTTAGTTGCTCCAACACAGTAGTTGTGTACGTGGTGCTGGGGTTTGAACCCAGGTCCTCGTGCTTGCCAGGCAAGCGCCGAAACCGCTGAGCCACCGCTCCAGCCCCTCCCTGATTCTTAATGTGGACACTCACTGCCATAAATTTTCCTCTTAAGAATGCTTTCATTATGTCCCAGAGGTTTTGATATGCTGTGTCTTCATTCTCTTCCAAGAATTCCTTAATTACTGTCCTCATCTCTTCTTGGATCCATTTTTCATTTAATAGGGTGTTATTCAATCTCCACATATATGTGTGTTTTGTGCAATGGTTTCACTATTAATTATAAGGGTCATGGTATCATGGTCTGATAGGATGCATGGAATAATATCTTCTTTTTAAAATTTGCTGAGATTTATATTTGCTGAAATTTCCTTTGTGAACCAGAATATGATCTATTTTGGAGAAAGATCCATGTACTGCTGAGAAGAAGGTATACTCTGCCAATTTAGGGTGCAGTATTCTGTAGATATCTGTCAAGTCTGTTTGATTTATAGTGTTGTTTAGACTGGAGATCTTTGTTTTTTTGCTTTGATGATCTGTCTATCGGAGATAGAGGATTGTTAAAGTCTCCCAATACTATCATGTTGAGATCCACAAGTGGTTTCATATCTTGGAGTAATTTTTCCACATAGGTGGAGGCACTGGTGTTTGGAAAGTATATATTTACTATGATTATTTCTTCCTGTTGTATTGTTCCCTTTACTAGGATGTAGTGTCCTTGATTAATTTATGTTTGAAATCCACTCTGTCAGATATAAGAATTGCAACTCTAGGGGTTGGAGCGGTGGCTCAGTGGTTTCAGCGCTTGCCTGGCAAGCACGAGGACCCAGGTTCAAACCCCAGCACCACGTACACAACTGAGTGTTGGAGCAACTAAGGCCATGTGAAAAACTAAATAAAGTTGTTCCTCTCTTTCTCTGTCTCTCTCACTGTCCCTCTCTCTTTAGGGGAAAAAAAAAAAAAAGAATTGCAACTCCAGCTTGCTTTCTTGGACCATATACCTGGTCGATTTTTTCCCATCCTTTCACCCTTAATCTGTGGGTGTCACTGGCTGTAAGGTGGGTTTCCTGTAAGCAGCATATTGTTGGATTTTGTTTTTTGATCCAATCTGCCAGTCTGTGCCTTTTGATTGGTGCATTGAGACCATTCACATTCAGTGTTAGAATAGTTATGTGGTTGTGGTTCATGGCCATTGTGTTTTATTAAAAAGTTTTGTGCTTAGTTGTCTATTGATAGCATGTACATTACTGAATTTACTCTGTGGGTTTTGAGGAATGTTAGCTTGTTTTCTATCTTGAGTTTATTTTTGAGGATTCTTTGAAATGATAGTTTTCCCGTTCACGAATGCTGCAAGTTTGTTCTTATCATCAAAAGTTCTTATTTTCCCCTCAAATTCAAAGCTGAGTTTTGCTAGGTATAATATTCTTGGCTGCATGTTGTGTGATTCAGATGTTGAAAGATCTCCTTCCATGATCTTCTCACTTCCAGAGTTTGAGCTGAAATGTCAGATGTGATTCTTATTGGTTTGCATCTGAATGTGATTTGGCGTTTCTCCCTTGCTGTTTTCAGTATTCTTTCCTTGATTTCCCTTTTGTACATTTTGAATATGATGTGTCTTGGTGAGCCTCTCATTTGATTAGGCCTACTGGGTATCCTGTAAGCTTCCTGGATGAGCATATCTCACTCTGTTTTTATATGAGCAAAATGTTCTTTAGCTATTTGCTTGAGAATGTTCCTTATCCTGTTCGTTTGTGTTTCAATTTTTTCCTGTATCCCAATTACTCTTAGATTGTTTCTCATTTCATCCCAGATATTCTTCAAATTCTGTTCGTGTTCTGAGTTTTTTTTTATCCATGCACTCTAGCTTGCTCAGCCTGTCCTCATTGTCAGAATACTTTCTTCAAGAGTGTTTTCTATACAAGTTAGTCTATTACTAAATTCTTCCATGATTCCTCTCATGTCATTGACTGCAGATTTTAGCTGTTACTTCCTTTTTGAGTATGTCTATTTCATTGATAGAATTTTTCATCTCTTGAGTGTTCTCATTTAGTCCCTTCATTATATTTTCTTTTAGCTCATTCTTCCTTTTAGTAATCAGATCATTCATTGCTCATATTTTCAAGGTTTTCATTTCAGTCCCCATCCATGGCATCCTTTTTAGGGACCTGTGGGTTTGAGGTGAACCTCTCCTAGTTTGAGTCTTCATTTTTGAAGAGCTTCTTCTGGATTTCTGAATTGAGATTTCCTGCGGGGAAGGTAGGCAGTTCTCCAGGTGGTTTTTCCTTGCAAGTCAAGGTTCGGATCAGCCACCACCTCTTTGATGTTCACCTTCTTCCAGATGCTACTTCTGCCTGGGTCCTTGTTTTGCTCTGCCTTTTAGTTCCAGGCTCAAGGTTGCAGATCTGAACCTTGGTTGTCCTGGCAACCTCCTTCAGATGGTCCTTAGCAGGGGCTGCTCCAGATGGGGGTCCTACCAGTTGTAACCTACGTGCCTGCTGGGGGTGGGGGGTGGGGGGTGGGGAGGGACTTAAACAGGCCCCGGCAGGCATGAGAAGTGTCAAAAAGGCAGGGCTGCTCAAGGCGGGGAACCTTCCCTGGTTCCTCCCGAGCAGGGCTGCTCTGAATGGGGGTCCTACCAATTGTGTCCTGAGTGCCTTCCAGCAGGACTCAAACAGGCCCTGACAGGCACAGGATCATCAGGTAGGCAGGACTGCTCCAGGTGGGAAACCTCCCCTGGTTGGTCCTGAGCAGGGGCTGCTCCAGATGAGGGTCTGATCAGTTGTGTCCTGAGTGCCTTCCTGCCAGATTCAAACAGCTCAAACAGGCCCCAACAGGAATGCAGGGCTTCAGGCGGGGGAACCTCTCCTGTTTGGGCCTGAGCAGGGGATGCTCGGGACAGGGGTCCTACCTGTGGTTTGTTAGCATGATTTTTTTTTTTTTTAAGAGGAAGGACAGTGAGAGAGAGAAAGAGAGAGAGAGACAGAGAAAATCAATTTTTACTTAGCTTTTCACATGGCTTTCATTGCTCTGACACTTAGTTGTGTACGAGGGTGTATGGGTTTAAACCTATGTACTTGTACATGCGTCATAACCACTGAGCCACCGCTCCAGCCCCTGTTAGGGTGATTTTTAAGAAAATACTTGGTTCACTTATAATCACAGTGTCATATAGATTAAGTATCTAATAAAGTAAGCTTTAATGATTCAATTAAAAACATTTGTCAAGGGGCTGGAGTGGTGGCTCGGTGGTTTCAGCGCTTGCCTGGCAAGCACAAGGACCCGGGTTCAAACCCCAGCACCACGTACACAACTAAGTGTTAGAGCAACTAAGGCCATGTGAAAAACTAAATAAAGTTGTTTCTCCCTTTCTCTGTCTCTCTGTCCCTCTCTCTTTAAAAAAAAAACAACAAAAAACAACAAAAAAAATTTGTCAAGCAATTCACAAGGGCTTTATGTAGGAAATTCATTTTAGGTGTTTGAATCCAGGTCCTGCCGCATGCCAGGCAAACACTGTAACTTTGCTGAGCCACTGCTTCAGCCCCTGCACACCTGATTTTATCTTTCCCTATCTAAATTAGTGGCAGTACCATCATCTTTCCAGTTACCCAGGCCTAATACTTTGGCATTATCTTTCAATCTTCTTTCTTTCCCTTATAGATAGTGAAACCTGTTAGGAAATTCTGCTGGCTCTGCCTTCTAAAAATCTCTCAGATCCAACACTAACACCACATGTACTACTAAGTGTCAGAGAAACAAAGACAAGATGAAAAAAATAAATTGATATTCTCTCTCTAAAAAATAGAAAAGAAAGAAAGAAAAGAGAAAGAAATCAGGTGCTGAAAAAGAATATTCTAGACAAAGTGTATGAGTAAAGAAACAGAAACAGATCTGAGAAAGAAACACTGAGATGAACAGGTGAAGGAATATTCTTCCTTAGAGTTAGTTAGGGAAAATGTAAAGATCACCTTTGTGAATAGCTGGAGTTCACTAGAGACCAGATGCTGAACCCCAATTTACATTACTGTGTGTGTGTGCGCCTGTATCACCAACTATGAGTCTTAACTTATTTGTTTAGAAAATGTTCATTAATACTCATTCATTCAGAAAATGCTTATTGAACATCTGTCTACTATGTGCCAGACTCTATTTCAGTGCCTGGTTTATTTAGGAGTGAACAAATAAATCTTTGCCCACATAGAGCTTATATCTGTGTAGAGGAAAGAGACCAAACTGATAAAATAAGTATCATTATATGACCATAAATGCTATAGAGAAAACTAAAGTATGTAAGAAGGACCAGGAGTACTGGTGGGTGTGATTTTAAATCAGATAGTCAGGAAAGGTCTTATGAAAAAGTGAGGAGGAAACCACAGGGTTCCTAAGGAAGAGCCCTATAGATGTTTAGTACAGCTGGTGCAATGCCCTGAAGGGGCAGTGGTAGTACAGGAGTAGCAAACCTGGCATTTTCATGACACGTTAAAGACAATATGGTTGGAGCTGAGTGACTGAAAAGAAGGAGGTACAAGACATGAGGTCAGAGATGTAATGGGTTAATAAATACAAATGGTGTAGAGAACTTCAATTTTTTTTAAGAGAGAAGGAGAAAATGAGAGAGAGAGAGAAACAGAGAATAAATTTTATTTATTTTTCCATCTGATCTTTGTTTCTCCAACTCTTGGTTGTGTATGTGGTGCTGGGGTTTGAACTCAGGTCCTTGTGTATGCCAGGCAAGTTCTGCAACCACTGAGCCACTGCTCCAAACCCTCAGGACTGTAATTTTTATTCTGATTGGAATGAAAAAATATTTGGAGGGTTTTGAGCAAGGAGTGACACACTATGATTTAGTTCTAACAGGACCGTTTGGGCTGCTAATCTGAGAACAGAGTAACAGGGGCAAAGGTGCTAACAGAAGGCTACTGTACAAATCCATGTCAGAGATCGTTTTGGTCCAAGGACTGAGAGACAGTTGGATCTGAGAGATTTTTAGAAGGCAGAGCCAGCAGAATTTCCTAACAGGTTTCACTATCTATAAGGGAAAGAAAGAAGATTGAAAGATAATGCCAAAGTATTAGGCCTGGGTAACTGGAAAGATGATGGTACTGCCACTAATTTAGATAGGGAAAGATAAAAGAAGACCATGTTCTGAAGGAAGTTAAAAAGTCCACACTGAACTTGCTAATCCTGAAATACTTGTACTAGTAGAGATGTCACATAAGGAGTAAGACAACTGAGTGTATAAATCAGGGGAGAGATTCAGGCTGAAAGTAAACATGGAAGACAACAGCATAGACTGTACTTAAGCCTACAGGAGTAGATCACCAAGGAAATCAATAGAAACATGTAAGACTTACTAGGACTGAGCCCCTGGATTCTCCCAAATAAGTAAGACATGTAGTCATAAAGGGAGATACAGAGGTAGAAATTGCCAGGGATACTCTAGGAGTCCAGGGCTTCTTGTGGTACTTGACATAAAAATAGTAAGATTAGAATTGACGGTGTTGAGGCCAAAATGGCAGTAATACTGTGATTTCTGAAAGACAGAGAAGGCCAGGAGTTTGGCTAGAGGATCAGTCAGTATCCTAGAGCCATTGTCCATTACTGCCTATAATCATGTAAAGATGGGGCAAAGAGAGTCTTATTCTGAGCATGATGAGTTCAGCAATGGCTTCCTTTTACAGACAGTGGAGGTACATTAGCATGGTCTCCATCTTGGGAAGTCTTATATCTGAATATATACCTATGATTATATACAGTCTTCTACATATAAACCAGGAATAATTATATCAATAATTAATGGAATACTTTATACTATTCTCCAAAGCACCATTGAGTAACTCTTTTCATTTCCTTATTCCCTAAAAGAAATCTATTCCTTGAAGGGCAGAAAAATGAAGCATTCCTCAAATCAATTTTAGCAACCATCAAGTCAGCACTTATAATTGCCACTAAAATTTTCTTTGAGCCTCTTTTGTAATCTATCGTTCCCTTATCCTCCTTCTGCAAACTTAAGGTCACTAAGATTTTTATCTTATGTTTTCTAAGTCTTAGCTTTAACTCTTTTTAAGTCTATGAACCATCTTGAGTTAATTTCTGTAAATGATATGAGGTAAAGGTTAGGGATTTTCTTCTTTAAAAGTCTGGTTACATAATTATAACTACTAATTTTGTTTGAAAGATTATCCTCTTCCCAATAAATTACCCTTGGCACCCTTATGGAAAATCAAATGACCATATGTGAGGGTATGGTTTTTGAATCTCTATTATGTTCCATTGGTCTATTTATACGTGTTTGCACTAAATACCATCTTGAACACTCAACTTCTGAAATAAGTCTTCACATTAGGTAACATAAGTTCTTGAGTTATGTTCTTTCTCAAAGTGGTTCTGGCTGTCCTAGGTTCTTTCCATTCCTTTCTAAATTTTAGAATCAGCATCTCAATTTATAAAAAAAAGAAAAAAGAAACAAAAAGACTGTTGGTATTTTGACTGAGATTGTGTTGAATATACACATCATTTTGGAGAGAACTGACATCTGAACAATATTGAATCTTCTAATCCATAACATATTTTTTCATTCATTTGGGTCTTTTTTTATTTCTCTTAGCAATCTTTTGTAGCTTTTAATGTATACACACTGCAATGTACTATATTTATCCTTAAGTATGTCATGTTTTTAATACTGTTATATGATTTTAAAATTTCATTTATTACTTTCAACAGTATATAGAAATAAAATTGATTTTCACATAATTACCTTGAAATTCTGCTAAATTCAGTTAACACATCTAGTAGCCATTTTATGGATTCCTTATGATTTTCTATATAGAAAACTATGTTATCCACAAATATAGACAATTTTACTTCTTTTTTCTTATCTGTATGCCTATTTTCTTTTCTTTTTTTTTTTAAGAGAGAAGGACAGTGAGAGAGTGAGAGAGAGACAGAGAGAGAGAGAGAATCAATTTTTATTGAGTTTTTCACATGGCTTTCATTGCTCTGACACTTGGTTGTATATGTGGGTGCTGGGGTTTGAACTTGTGTACTTGCGCATGCCAGGCAAGCTACCGCCAAGTCACCATTCCAGCCCCCAAATTGCAGTACCTCTTCTTCTTTTTTTTTTCAGGGCTGAGGCCTGAACTCAGGACCTTGCACATGCTAGGCAAGTGCTCTGCCACTGAGCTAAATTCCCAACCCTATTTTATTTTCTTGCCTTATTACATTGGCTACAGATTCCAATACAATGTTGAATAAAAATGAGAGTGGATATCTCCCTTCCAATCTTAAAGGGGATGCAGTCATATTAGATATGTCAGTTGTAGATTTTTCATAAACAATGTGATACATCTAATATATCTAATAATTATTAGATAGTGGGAATTACCTCCTATTTTTAGGTTATGTGCAGAAATATACACACACGCGCGCACACACACACCCCCTACCTGAATGGAAGTAGGATGCTATCAAATGCTTTTACAACATCATATGTTTTTGCCTTTTTTTTATTCTGCTGAAGAATCTTATATCCTGAGTACAGATTTTTGAAAAAAATATTTTATGAGTTATTATTTATTTTTGTGTTACCAAACCCAAGGCACTCTACCACTAAGCTACATTCCCAGATCCCTGACTCTTTTTTTTTTTTTCCTTTTTCTTTTTCATTTTTATTTTGAGATAGCCTGGGCAACTTTAGTGAGACCCTATTTCAAACATGTGATTCTACTGTTTCAGCTTCCCAAGTCACTAGGATTACAGGTAAGTACCACCACACCCAACTTGATTTTTAAATATTAAATCAGTTATTTCTGGAATAAACCCTAGTCGTTATGTATGTTATTTTATATACTACTGGAATGAATCTACTGAAATTATTTAAGCAACTATCTTCATGAGAAATACTGATGTGTAGTTTTTATATTTTATATCATCTTTTTCTGGGTTTGTTATTAGTTAACTATTAAGGCTGGCCTCAAAAGAGTGAAATTCCAACCTCTTCTATTTTCTGGACATGGTTGCATAGAATGTTCTTTCTTGCTTCATTGTTAGTAAAAGTCACGAATGAAACAACCTCAACCTGGACTTTACTTGGAGGAAAAGTTTTAAATAATAAAATCAACTTTTTTTTTCACAGATATAGGGCTATTTGGGTTATCTATTTCTTCTTGTGACAGCTTAATATGAAAAGAATTTGTCTATTTTGTCTAAGTTGAATATGTACTGGTATAAATGTGTTCACAGCGTAACTTTATTTTTCCTTTACTATCTCTAGAACCTATAATGATATTCACCTCTCTCATATCCCATAAAGGCAGTTGTTTTCTCTATCTAATGAAGCTGACTAATGGTTTTAAATGTTATTGATCTTCTCCAAGAACCAGCTTTTAGTTTCACTTATTTTCTTTGTTCTTTTTCTATTATTTTATGAATTGTTAGCTAAAGTTTTTTTTCCACAGGATCATCTAATCTGCCTTTATCTCACCCAGCTAAGATGGCTCATGTTCCATATCCTAATGAGAACTGTGGGGCCAAGTATGACCCCACAATATGAATATACAACAAAGTATGCAGCTTCATTATAGATGCTGCATCATTCCTTTACATTTTTCTGTTCCTCACATTAAATACCTATAGTTGACATCAGTGTTTTCTTTCCAAAATGGCACCAAAGTCTTCACCACTCTGGCTAACTTTCTGAATATTTACTTATGTGCTCTGCATTTCTTAAAGGAATCTAATATATTTGGAAGTTATATATGCCTTACAAGACTATAAAAATGAGAAGTTTATAACACAAGTTCAATAAAAGTTAATCAAATAAACATCTAAATGATGAAATTGACAACAATAATAGCAACAGCATATCATTCATGAACAACAATGGTACACCAGGACCCCATTAGATATTTTGACACACCTGATTTAAGTGTCACATTTAAACTTGTAAGGTAGGCATACTCATTTTCAGAACAGAGGTTAATCCATCAAAGTGATAGAGAGCTAGTAAAAATCAACCCAGGAGCTGGAGAGGCAGCTCAGTGGTAGAGTGCTTGCCTGGCATATGTGAGGATCCGGGTTCAAACCTAGATGAAAAAATAAGTAAAATTGGCTCTCCCTTTCTCTCTCTCTCTTAAAAAAAAAAAAAAAAAGGTTCATTTGATTCCAAAGTTTGATTTTTTTCCCCACTATGCCTATTGCTTTTCTGATCTTAACAAACATTAAAAGAGTTATGGGCTATGAATATTATTCAGTAGTAGAGCGTGTTACCATATGTGACGTCCTGGATTCAATCTCCAACACCAAAAATAAATAAATAAAACAGTTATATATCAGGAAATGCCCCATTGGTAATTCTAGTTTTACTGTTCCATCAATATTTAAGGATACATACTAGACATGCCAGTGATCTGGCAATATATAAAAATTAACAGAACCACACTGAGGATTATTTTTTTATAATTCAGCTTGATAATTTAATAGCCTCAATGTATTCTCCAAAAGAAAATGTTATAATTACTTTAACTCATCATCCCTAAAAACAGATTGGTAGTTGTTAAACTGATGTCTACACTACAGTGGTTAACATATGCATGCATATGATTCTAAGTCTACCACTTGCTAGCTATGTGACCATAAGCAAGTTACTTAAGTTCTCTGTCTTAATTTCCTCATAGATAAAAAGAAACTTGCCATATTCATTTTAGAGACAGTGTTAAAACACTTAATTGTTTAGAGCCCAGTACATACTAAATAATACTTATTAATTCAATAAATGTTAGTTAACACAATGATGAAAACCTCACTAGAAGAATATGAGGAGGGTTACTGTAAATCTAAAGACAGAGGTGGAATCCTCTTTCTGCCAAGTCCTGAGGTGAACTATCATATTGAATTGCAAATTCAAAGAAGCAGCTTCAACCCTACCGGGGCTTCTCCTGCCTTTTTCCGGCCGCGGCGGGAAAAGTAGATTGAAGCCGGTTGATCAGGCATTTAGCTGTTAACTAAAGTCTTGCAGGTTAAAATCCCATCAGTCTAGGAACCAAGTTAAGATTCAAGGATTTAGCTTAATTATAGTGGTTGATTTGCATTCAGTTGATGTAGAATAGATTTCTGCAATCCTTATCTCAGGAATTAAATATAATTATATTTACTTAAAGCTTTGAAGGCTTTTGGTCTAGTTAACCTAAATTCCTAGTTTAAGTTTGATAGTAAGGGGGTAAGTGGAAGGGTTAGAGTGGATAGGATTGTTATGGTTGATAAAGGAAAGAGAGGTTTTATGTTTTCAAATTGTCAGTTAATTTTTATGCTGTTAGGTGATGGGAATAATGTGATAGAAGTTAAGCAGATTAAGCGTAGATAGAAAAATAAGTTAAGAAGGGCTATTACAACTATGGAGACAGGTATAACAATAATATTATTATCAATTAATTCTTTCAAGATCAATCATTTTGGTATAAATCCGGTTAAAGGGGGTAGACCTCCTAATGACAGAAGAGTGATGAGTGTAATTAAGGTAAGCAGAGGGGCCTTATTTCATAGTGTCGAGAATGAGAGGGCAGATGTATTTTTGTTTAAAATAAGAAGTATAAATATAGAGGTAGTTAGTATAATATAAATTAGGAGGTTTAGAGTGGTTAATATGGGGTTAAATATAATAATAGCTGTTATTCATCCTACATGGGCAATTGATGAGTATGCTATAATTTTTCGGAGTTGGGTTTGGTTAAGGCCTCCTCAATTGCCTATTAGGATCTTAATGATCTTACCAAAAAAGCTCAAGAGATTTTCTATGCAATGTCTATTTATTAAAATTTTCACACTGTAAGAAATACAATCATTTTCTAGCTTTCTATGCTTCATATCTTTCTATTCCCTCCACCTACATTTTTCATATTACTAACAAAAAAATCAGGTTTTTAGACCTATGCTTTCACTAAGTCACACTTCTTAAAGAATCAGGCTGGTGGTACCATGATGGTTTCTAATTTTAGTTCTGGCAGTTTCCCTAAGGTTGGCTGAGGAAACAAACTGTGAAAAGTTAGTCCTAGAGTAAAGGTAGCCTTCAGGATTATGATATGAATGAAAGACAGAAGTCCTACTGGGAATTGAGCCTGGGATCTTATGCACATTGGACGGGTGCTCTGCCACTGAGCTACATACCCAGCCCAGCTAAGAGGAACTGTATCCAACTCCAACCACAACAAAATCCTGCTGAAATCTTGGTGGATACCACAACTTAAAAGAACAGAAGTGTCAAATGCTCCTGGCCAGGTGGAATACTGGTCTCAGGGAAGGAGGGATGTATCAGGGCTCAGAGTGAGGTTCCTGTGGGCCTCTCAGCTGGCTGGGCCCGATTCGCTCTATTTGGAATGTATGAGTGTGATTCGGACCCTGGGCGAAGTGCAGAATACAGACGCAGTCATGGCCGACTACTGAAAGTCACAACCAAAGAAATTCTGTGATTACTGCAAGTGTTGGATAGCAGACAATAGGCCTAGTGTTGAATTTCATGAAAGGGGAAAAAATCATAAGGAAAATGTGGCAAAGAGGATCAGTGAGATTAAATAGAAAAGCCTGGATAAAGCAAAGGAAGAAGAAAAGGCATCAAAAGAGTTTGCTGCAATGGAGGCAGCTGCCCTTAAAGCATACCTAGAGGATTTGAAAAGATTTGGCTCAGAGTCAGAAATTTCAGAGCCAAGCCTATCACCAGTAACCGCCACTGTTTCAACCACCTCTGCATCAAATCAACAGAAGGAAAAAAAGAAAAAAAAAAAAAAAGATCCTTCAAAGGGTAAATGGGTAGAAGTCATAACCTCTGAGGGTTATCATTACTATTATGATCTCATCAGGAGCATCTCAGTGGGAGAAACCTGAAGGATTTCAAGGAAACTTAAAAAAGACAAGCAGTGAAGGCCATTTTGGGTTCAGCTCCCAGCATAGCAAATAATAATAATGATAAATAATAATACTATTTTTAAAAAAGAACCATTAGAAGGAAATGATTGGGAAGTTATTGCCTAATAAAGCAATAAATATGAACTAGTGTTATATCAAACTAAGTATTAAAATATCTCTTTAAGGGGCTGGAGCAGTGGCTCAGCAGTCACCGCGCTTGCCTGGCATGTGTGAGTATGTGAATTCAAACCCCAGCACCATGTACATAGCGAAGTGTCCAAGGAATGAAGGTCACATGAAAAACTAAATAAAAATTGCTTCTCTTTTCTCTCTCTCTCTCTCTGTCCCCTCTTTTTTGTTTTTTTAAAGAGAGAAGGACAGTGAGAGATAGAGAGAGAGAGACAGACAGAGAGAATCAACTTTTTATTGAGTTTTTCACATGGCTTTCGTTGCTCTGACACTTAGTTGTGTATGTGGTGCTAGGGTTTGAACCCGTGACCACTCCAGTCTCTGTCCCCTCTTTCTCAAAAAAACAAAAAAAAAAAAACAAAAAAAAAACCCACAACTCTTTAAAATAAAGCCCCAATGATTGGGCTAGGGGTGAAGTTCAGTGGTAAAGTGCTTGCTCAGGATGTGCAGGACCATGGTTTTAATCCCCAACACCAAACAAAACAACACAACAACCCCAATGATATTTTACAACTGATTTTAAATTTTTTTTAATTTGAGAAAGATTTCATATGCAAAGATGACTTTATATAAATCTGTTAATGTGTTATACTATGTATAATATCTTTTTATTTTATTTAATTTATTTTGGTTCTCGGGATTGTATCCAGGGGTGCTTTACCATGGAGCTATATTCCCAGTCCTTTTTTACTTTTTGAGACAGAGTCTCACTAAATTTCTAAGGTTGGCCTCAAACATACAATCCCCCTGCTTCAGCTTCCCAGGTTAGTGGGATTACAGGCATACCTGGCCAATATCATCTTTGTTATAAAACATAGCTTAATTCAAATATAATAACTTGCTTTTAGAACTTTGCTGAAAGCTATTTTGGGATTTCCACTGAGCTGTGCTTGAACCTTAAGGACTTTAAAAAATAATATATAATAATAGTTAAGAGGGGGAAATGAAATAAAATCCTGCAGACATGTGGTTAATTCATCAAAATACAAATCTGTCACTCTTATCATAGTACCAATTCAAAGGTCAAAAGACCTACTGGCTAAACAAGTCATGAATTTAACATACCATCTTTCTGTAATGAAATTCCCCATCGTTGAGCTTAATCACATAATATTATAAACTGACTTCACTATCAGTTAACAGTAAAATTTAGAGCCACATGTGGTGATTCACACCTGTAGTCTAGCTACTTGGGAAGCTGAGGCTGGAGGATCACAAGTTTGAGTTCAACCTCAGCAACTCAGTGAGATCCTGTCTCAAAGCAGGTTTAGCTCAGTAGTAAAATGCACGTGAGTTCAATTGCTAGTACTGCAAATAAATAAATAAAGTAAAATTTACATGTAATAATGTATTTTTCACTTTCAGGTTTTTCAACTATGAAAAATTCACCTTCATGATAAATCTTACCTCATTGTATCTGTTGCTGGGAATTTTGATGCTTGTTTTCCGAACTTCCATATCAACCACCAAACCTTGAACTACTGGCAAAGTATACTGATAATTTCTGAAGTCCTGGGCAAAAGCAGATTAAAGTAAAATGAAGAATTCATCAATGATAGGATTTGATTTACAGTAATAAAATTAGTACCAATGGAATAAATGCCAATATTGAAAAATCCTATTTACTCAAATAAAGAACTACATAAAGAAAGTCCTACTGGATGCATTCCTGCTCTCTAATTAGACTATAAACTCTTACAAGGAAGAAAACCAAATAGTTTCCTATATCTGTTACACACTACATTGAACAAATATTTGAATGTTTACTCTGCTTTATTATCATTTAGCATTTTCTGTATTTACTTGTTAAAGGTCTGTCTCTTCCTTTTAATGTAAGTTCCAAGAGGACAGGGAATCTCGCTTATTTTGTTCTTGCTAGATCCTTAAGGCTAGGAGCATCTAAGGTACTCAATGAGTATTCACAGGGAAGCACACACACTAATCCAGTATGGCTGAGGCAAAACTAACAAAAGCAGTAGGAGTCCAGCTCCAAAGTGATAGCACACTGCTAGGTTTCACAGGTTCTTAGAGTCATGTCAAAGACTTTTGACATTACTGAGGAGGCTTTCTCTATAAAGAAGAGGTGATGAGTGAGCAAGAAGAAAACAGTTGAGACAAACATGCTAAAAACATCCAGATAAGAGAGACTGATAACGTAAAGCAGTATGTTAATGGCCAAATAGTGATGAGAAGTTGACAGAGTCTAGATAAACCCTGAAGGAAAAAGCAATATTTGTCACTGGTTGGATGTGGAATGTGAAAAAAATAAGAAGTTTTTAAATGATTCTAAATTTTATGGCCAGGGCTTCTAGAAGACTAGAATTGGCATTTATTAAAATGTAGAATATGATGGGAAAGGGAGGGTAGGGTGTTTCCAAGTAATTTTTATTGCATTAAATAGAGCTCAAGAACATTGACAGGAATACAAAAACATCAGCACCCTTCAAGGCAAAATCGCAATGTCTGCATCCAGTGAAAAATACCAAGCAAAGAAACAGGAAAATACAACTCAAAATAAGGAAAACAAAGCAAAGCAAAACAAAATAACCCATGGAAACGAAGCTAGAACATCACGATGCACACGCCAGAATCACTAATCAACAACATTATAACAGCTATTTTAATTGTATTCTAGGTATTCAAAATGTTAAGCAGAAGCATAAAAGACAGAGTCACCCAAGTAAAACTTCTAGAGATAAAAATTACAGTGAGTTTTCTTTTTTGAATGGATGGAATGAATGGCAGCATAAATACTGAAAAATAAAAGTTTACTTAGTGAACTTGAAGACCTCAGAATAAAAACTACCCTAAATGAAACAGAAAAAAAATACTATGAAATAATTATTCATCTGTGAAACAATTTCTTTTTTTTTTTTCTTAGAGCAACAGTGAGAAATAGAGAAAGAGATTCAATTTATTCAGTTTTCATGTGGCTTTTGTTACTCCGAGACTTTGTTGTGTACATGGTGCTGGGGTTTGAACTCAGGTACTCACACATGCCAGGCAAGTGCTATAACCACTGAGCCACTGCTCCAGGCCCTTGTGAAACAATTTCAATAACCTAATGTATACAAATTTGGGGTCCCTTAAGGACAAAGGGGGAAATGGAAAAAATATTTGACAAAAATCATAAATCCACAAATCCAAGAACCTCAATGAACCCCAAGCACAAGAAACATGAAGAAAACTACACCATGATACATTATAATCAACTTGCTCCAAAGCAATGACAAAAAGAAAAAAATTTAAAGGAGCCGGAGCAGAAAACAATGTTATATAGAAAGAAACAAACCCAAGAAGGAAAACAGAATTTTCATCTGAAACAAATCAGAAGACAGTAGAGGAACATTTTAAAAATACTCAAGCAACACTGTAAAATTAGAATTTTGCATCCAGCAAAATTATCTTTCAAAGATGAAGAAGAAATAGTTTCTAGAAATACAAAAGCAGAGAGAATTCATCACCAGCAAATCTGTACAACAAGAAACATCATAGGTAATTATTTAGGCAGAAGAAAATGACACTAGATGGAAATACAGAGTTCCACAGAAGAATGAAGAGCAGTGGAAATGGTAACTACTTGAGTAAATCTTAAGAGTTTTTCTTATTATTCAAATCTCTTCAAAATATAACTGGAACAACTACTGGCATGACAGAGTAAGGACATCACCAAATCCACTACATCAAAAGCAATTAAATGCTGGCTACATGGTTTGTAAGCGTGACGATTTCAACATTCTGAATTTAGAGCAAAGGTATGGAACACATTTTGAAGTACTTTTCATAAAAATTATTGAAATTTAAGTAAAAACAATGGAGTTGAGTCTGTGATCTTTTTGCCTGGGGTTTCCCACCAGCCCCAGTTAGACAGTCCAACCAGGACAAGATGATTTTTAGTAAAAAAGATGGCTGATAGTTATTAGTCTGAGGTCACCAGCCTGTTTGGAGCAAGTAATATGTACATGTAGATTAGTCAGAATTTAAGTAATTCTGTGAGGTGAGGCAGCTATAGAGAGTTTTAGAAGCATTCCAAAAATCCCAGATTGACCTTGGCCTGTGCACACGTGCAGCAGAGAAAGAACTAAATGTACCCAACCAAAAGAATCTGAGCCTGTATATGTCTAGAGAGAAATGAGCAAGCCCAGCAGACAAAAAATAAATAAATAAAGTTTAAATTCCAGTCTATATTCAGACCCATCAGCAGAGAGTGGAAGCCCTACTGACTTGAGGTATTTGGGCACAACCTTGACCAGTCTTTGGCATAATAGTACAATACATGTGTAGACATATGAGATGCCAGTTTTTAAAATGAAAGCATTAGACGAAATGCTAGATGTCTTATTTATATATTACCTTCTGTCCTCATAATAATCCTGCAAGGGCACTAATATATTAAATATATATTTAGAGGCTGGAATTCTGTAGTATTTAATTATATGTTTTCAACAGGAGATATATATATATATATATATTTGTTCTCCTCTAGCCTAAGTCTTCACTTTCCTGAAACAGCAGGCACATGACTATCAATGAAATAAAATCCTTCCCTTCCTTTTCCCACAGAAACTCCAGTAAGAAGAAAGAAAATAAAAGTTCCCAACTTACTGCAAGCAGATTCATGATGGTATGCCCTGTCTCTCCGAACAAAGGCTTTCGAAATCTGACACTGAAGAGCGGGCAGGGATAAACTATGGAAATCAGAAAAGATCAAACTAAGTTTGGTAGCTTAAAATTCTGGGCAAAGAGACAGCATGGCTAATATAATTTTCAAAATTTAATTATAATGGCTCATTAGGACATATTAAACTTAGGTCTCAAAAGTATTTAGCATGATAGTAGATAAATCCTAAGCCAGAGTAAATCTTTTAAAAACCAGAACAAGCACTTTACTGCAGCTGTTTCAAAAATGACCCAAAAGATCTTACAAAGCAATCTTCTTCATACTGGACTGATATGATCCAAAAAACATCTCTCAATTCCTTTGTGCTCCAAAAGCTTAAGAGTTTACTTTTCTATACCTCCTAATGAGGACCCTCCTTAGGACAGCCATATACCAGGTGATAATACTGGCTGGCTTATCCCTCAAGCTTTAAGGTCTGACATGCCAGTACAAGTCAAGATACACAGGTTGCTTCCTCTCATGCAATCCTTCTCTTTCTCTGCTTCATTTAGCTGATTCATTTGACTTGTTCAGAGTTCCGTCCAAAGGCACCTTGGTCCAACAAGTGCTTCTTGTCCAACTCCTTCATTCTTGGTCAAGTTAGAGCCCATCCTGGAACTCGCAAAGAACTTAACTTTAAAAGCATTTCTATTTTAACACAATATACCACTGTAATCAAGATATCTGTATATCTTCCTTAAAAAGATACCCAAGAGTCAATAACCATGTCTCATTTCTGAATCCCCAGGGTTCATGACTTATAGTAGACCTTGATTAAATTCTTATCGAATGACTAAATAAATGAAAGAATAAAGTTGATTTGCTGAGAACACAGACTGTTTTATGGTATATAAAATAATGTTTCATTTATCACCTCATTTGTTCCTTTCGATATCTAGTGTTAACATATAAGGCAAGCATTAAAATTTCCAGTTTACAAAAAAACGTCAGAGAACTTGAGTGAGAAACTGACAATCAGAAATCCCAATGACTGGCCCAAAGTAACAGAACGAGTAAGCTGATGGAGCTGAAAACAAATGATCTGATTCTTAGACTCCAGGCACTTTTAATTAAGTAAAGGTATAAAATTTAAAGTAAAGTTTGCATTTAACCTTTAAAGTTCTTTTCTTCTTTTTTAAATTACAACTCAGTGCACTGCTACAACCTTAGGCAAAGAACACTTTGTTCTGTAGTCCTTACCAATTGAAAATGGTCTCTACCATGGTTTTGAGTATTTGTTAAGTTAAAATATAATTTGTCATTAACTATTTTCCAACCAAATGACAACAAACAAGCTCACCATATATTATAGATTTACCACTAAAAAATTATTTGTTAAGGGTTGGAGCGGTGGCTCAGTGGTGGAGCATTTGCCTGGCATGCAGGAGTACCTGGGTTCAAACCCCAGCACCATATACACACTAAGTGCCAGAGAAACAAAAAACAAATAAAAAAATAAATAAAATTGATTCACTCTCTTTGTCTTTAAAAAAATTACTTGTAAAGTTCAAATCAATTTTTATGAAGATGATCATGTTTTATCAATGAACCATAAAATGAACCATATCAATGAACCAATGAATGAACCATAAAAACTGTAAATTTATTTATTTATTTTTGGTACTGGGAATTCAACCATGGGACACTTTATCATTGAGTCACTTCCTCAGTCCTTTTCAGTTTTTATTTTGAGACAGGGTCTCACTAAATTGCTTTGGGTCTGCCTATGTTGCTGAGGCTGGCCTCAAACTTGCAATCTTCCTGCCTTAACTTCCAGAGTTACTGGGATTACAGGTGTGTGCTACCCTGCCAATTTACAAAGTAATAAATAACCATCAACTTCCTCATTTGATATTTTCACTGCTTCTAATTATTCCCAAAATAAGTAGGGAGATTAGCTACATTTAGCCTGTTTATTTCAAAACACTTTTTCTGTTTAATCAAATCACCAAACTAGAAGAGTCCTGAATAGCTTATTAAATCATCATGCCTTGGTCATAAAACTTAGAAGAAAATTTTATTTACTACTTACGTCGATATTCAGCTCCAAGTCTCAACATTAGTCGAATGGGAAACACTTTAGCCCAAGGAGTTTCCCATTTTTGGATAAGAATCCCAAACAAGTAAGGTGGGGTTGGGAGGACTAGGTCTTGCAGTGACTGATAGGTAGATGTCACATATAAGAATCCACCATGTTCTTTACTGCCAAGGAAACTTTGACTGAAGAAGGAATGTCCCAAGTTGCCCACAACATTCCCTAAAACAAAAAAGTTCATTAATTATTGTCCATCAGTGAATAGATTTTTTTAAAAATTTCTAGTACCAGGGATAGAAGCAGGGGAGCTCTACCACTGACTCACATCCCCCAACCCTTTTTACTTTTTATTTTGAGACAGGATCTCACTAAGTTGCCAAGGCTGGACTCAAATTTGCAATCATCCTGAGGTCCTGGGATTACAGGCATGTATTATCATGCCTGGTTTATTTGTAATAATCATTATTACCTAAAACTGGGATGGACATTACCAAACTCTAATTCGCAATCTTTCACTATAAAAGATCCATGTCTAGAAATCTGATCTTTAAATCAATGGCAGTTATTAAATGAAAAATTGCTATCCAATTTTATCAGTAATTTATGCTGGCAAGCAGGAAATACTTCATACTACCACAGTGTAGAAGGTGGTCTAGCTAACAGCCAAAAATATTATTGCCTACCTTAGTTAAACTGTATAGTTTTACTGTGTGAATAATTTAGGGGTCTCAGGGTAAGAATTACTGGCTCAAAGGTCATGAAAAAATAATTCAGATTAGGTACCTGTTCTCCCAAAGCTTACAATCTTACTGGGTAAACAAAATCAACTCATGAACTTAATAAATTTTAGACAGTGCATGCAGCTATGAGACATTAAGGAAAGAAGATTTATGGAGAAGATAGTACCATAGGTAAGATTTATTGTTAGTAATTTTGGTTGAGACAAATATGAAACAGATCACATAGGTCTTATTTAAACCCATACCATGAATGCTGTTTTCTAAAGAAGCACTTTTTAATTCAAATAATTTTGCAAGTAAAACTGTAACAAACATATCAGCCTTTCATTAACAGATGTTCAATAATAGACCAGCAGATATGTTCACTAGACAGGTACAAGCTTCCTTTGAAAGCTCTTAAAGCAAAAATATAAAATAAAGAAATCCCTATTGAGAAATTAATGCTTGCTTTTCCTGAAAACTAGTTTGTCCCTCTAGACTTAGACTCTTTTTGTGAAGTGGGAATGTATATTGATAGGATCCAAAGGAAAGAGAACACTTCCCTATAAAACTCAGAGAAGCTCTGTGGTGTACACCATGCTGCCCTTCACATTAGCACCTATGATTTACATTTGAAGTGATACTTTTAAGAATACAGGGGTAGTACTCTTACCCTAATATGAGCCAACTCTGGCTGTACAATAGGCTGCTGGGCCAGATCTATAAAAACAAAACAATCCCTATATCAAGGAAGTAATACATTTTTATTTATTTATTCATTTTTATTTAAGAGAGAAAGAATCGATTTTATTTAATTTTTCACGTGGCTTTCACTGGTCTCACACTTTGTTGTGTATGTGGTGCTGGGGTTTGAACCTGCATCCTCATACATGCCAGGCAAGCACAGTAATCACTGAGCCACTGCTTCAGCCCTAGTAGTACATTATTTTGAAGAAAAAAAAGCTGGTAGATTTTGGAGCCACTGAGATATGTGTTTGAATACTAGTTTGGACATTCACTATTGTAGGCCAGAGGCAAGTTATTTAACTTCTGGGAGCACCAATATCTGTGTAGAATGTGGAAAATTATATTAAAGTTCAGACTCATTGTGAACAATAAATAATGGAAAAATGTGTAACAGCATTAGCCACACAGTATGTTCTCAAAAAATTCTATTATTATTCTAATGCAAATTATAACAATTAGACAAATGTTACAGGATTTCTTTTTCCTTCACCAAATAATATAGAGCAAGATTTGTACAAGTTTTCATTTTGTCTGGTACCCATTGCAGAATTGGGGATAGACAGAGTGGTAGGAACTTTCGGGAGATCAGATCCCACTGCCATTTTACCATTCCCCTGAACCCTACCATAAAATGAATGATACCATAAGAGACACTCCATATTAATGCAAAATTCAATCAACATTTTGTCAGAGAGGAAAAAAATCTTATCTAGGTTTGGCAGGGGAAGGGAAAGATGTGAGAGAAAACATAAAATATTTTTTTTCTTTCCACAATCCACAATGGTGTATAACAACATTCCTTTAAAGGTCTAGTGACAGTATTCTATGGTTTGAAGATGTCCCCCAAAAATACATATTGGAGAGACTGGAGCAGTGGCTCAGTGTTTACGGTGCTTGCCTGGCATGCAAGAATACATGAGTTCAAACCCCAATACCAGGTACACAACGAAATGTACAAGGAATGAAAGTCACATGAAACACTAAATAAAAAAATTACTTCTCTCTCTCTCTCTTACTGTCCTTTCTTTTTCTTAAAAAAAAAAAAAAAGATAATTCGGGGGGCTGGAGTGGTAGCTCAGTGGTCATGGCACTTGCCTGGCACGCATAAGGATGTAGGTCTAAACCCTAGCACCACACACAAAATGAAGAGTCAGAGCAACAAAAACCAGATCAAAAACTAAATATAAAAAGAGGGGGGCAGTGAGAGAAAGAGAGAACCAATTTTATTTAGTTTTTCATCTGGTTTCATCTGACACTTCATTGTGTATATGGTGCTGGGGTTTGAACCCGCATCCTCGTGCATGCCAGGCAAGCACTGTAACCGCCAGGCCACCACTGCAGCCCTGCTCTCTCTATAAAAAAGTAAAATAAAAATGAAGCTAATCTGGGGCTACTGAACACATAAAGTCTGCAATAGCATAAATATCACAGGGTTAAGCAATAAAACAGCACATATAAAGCCATGAATATAGTGCCTAGCATACATTAATTATTATTAGTTTCTTTTCTTTTGCAGGTGGGGCTACTAGGAATTGACCCAGGACCTCTCAAATGCTAGGTATGCTCTACCACTGAGTTATAACCCCCAATCCAACACTGGCTTTTGATAAAATCATATAAGAATGATACTTAACTGGATGAGTGGATTCAAAAACTGTGGTACATATATATAATGGAATTCTACTCTGCTATTAGAATGATATCAGCATTTGCAGCCAAATGGATGGAGATGGAAAGAACTATGCTGAGTGAACTATCCCAAGCTCAGAGACTCAAGAGCCAAATGTTTTCTCCCATAATTGAAGTTAGAATACAATTGGAAACAGACTGAAAGTTGGCTAAGCTAATAATAACTTCAACATGGGTGAATTTTTACATGAAGAGGGGGAACCTTGCCTATGACACAGGGGTTGAAGGGAGGGGGGCAGGGAGGGGTGTTGGAAATAGGAGGGGTATCAAGGCAGCTGGAGGGAGGGAGTAGGGAGTTATCAACCCAGTCGGGAGCCTTCGACTTCCATGAGAAGCCCAACTACCACGGGGGTAAAGTAGGGGAAACATGGGATCAGGGGGAACTCAAAGGGAGGAAATTATGAACTGGCATCAGCCTTGGTTTGCTCTGTCAATACCCATGTGTTCATGAATGTGTGGCAATGATTCCCTCCTATATGTAAGACTATGTTGAACGAATTAAAAAAGTTTCTTAACATCAACCCTGGGTTCATCTGGGTTAACTCAGTGTCCACAAGGTTAAAACTACAAGAATGAAAGTAGGTAACAAAAATAGAGGATAAGAAGAAAAACTCTTCTTATCCAAGTGACCTACTTAAGTGACCCATGCCATTTCTTTCTCAGGGGACCATAGAGACTGGGCCTCAGAAACACTATTAGACCAACATAAATAGTATGTTTCCACGTCTCCAAGTCCAGTGCAAACAAGAAGTTAGGAATATCTTGGCAGGATGGTGCATATCTATTATATCAGCAACTAGGGAGGCTGAGGCAGGAAGATCACAAGTTTGAGGCCAGTCTGGGCAACTTAGCAAGATTCCTATCTCCAAACAAAAAATAAAAAGGGCTGGAAATGTAGCTCACTAGTAGAGTGCTACTGGGTTCAATCCCTAGTATCACTTCAAAAAAAAAATTTTTTTTAAAAGGTCAGGAATAAGAAGCACAGTTTTTTGTTTGTTTGTTTGTTTTTAAACAAAAGTGTTCTCTCACGGAGCCTTTCCATCCTGGTGCTTTTCCACAAAAGAACAACAACAAAAAGTTTCCTACTGACATCACACCAACTCATTAATTCCAGCTCATAGTTTTTCATTAAATCTCTCTGATATGCCAGACTATTTGTTTTAGAGATGGGTACACAGTTGACCCAGACAGATAAAAATCTTTCTCTTATAGAACTTACGTTCTATGGAGGGAGGCAAACAATTTCACGAAGTATAGTTAGAGAAAAATGCTTTGAATGAAATAAAATAACATAACAAATTAATGGGGCAGGGAAAAGTGAGCATCCTTTAGTCAAGGAGGTTAGGAAAAATCCTCTGAGCAGAAAATATTTGAGAAGAACCAAGAAGAAACAAGCCAAAAAATATCTGAAACAGCATT
This sequence comes from Aplodontia rufa, assembly GCA_004027875.1. NCBI lineage: Eukaryota > Metazoa > Chordata > Mammalia > Rodentia > Aplodontiidae > Aplodontia > Aplodontia rufa. The sequence goes on along the minus strand of PVKS010004928.1, from coordinate 52,723 downwards.
TTGGAACACAGAAACAGTACGTGTAGAAGCCATGAATTGGAAATTAATTTGATGGGCTCAAAGGTCAAAAAGATGATCAATGAAGCCAAAGCAAATTAAGGAGTAGTAACCCATAAAGGTCAGAGATCTTTAGAGCTAGATCATACTAGACCACATAGGACAAAAGGAGCTGGAGTTTATTCTAACTGCAGCAGGAAGCCCACTGGAAGGTTTAAGGCTGTCAATGTGTCACTGTGCTACATAAATGTGTTCAAGTCCCAGGATTAAATCTAGTGTGTCTCAGGAATAGCTGAGGGAAGACAAACATGTGTGTGAAGATAGAACTGTAAATGGTGAGAGGGAACAAAAAGCAGTATTCAAATATAAAAAGGATTTAACTTGCAAGGTTGAGTACACATATACTCTATGTTTATAACTAAAATTCTCTTCTTGCTTTGTTCTAAAATCAGATCTAAAAGGTGTAATAATTATAAATCCCATGCTCATGTAAATATAAATTAATATTCTCCTGAATCAATACATTTTTTTCAAAAAAATTTTAAATTTATTTTTTCATATGATTTGTTTGTCTGCTACTTGGCTGTGTATGTGATGCTGTGATTTGAACCCAGGTCCTTGCACATGCCAGGCAAGTGCTCTAATCACTGAGGCATCAATATCTTTCTTGAAGAGAGAAACATTAATATTGGAAGACAGCACTGAAAAATGTTCCTCAGGATCAGTAGAGAAGGATAAAAAGTCAAATTATACAAAAGAGTAGCTAGATATCAATGGCAGATTTTAGAGGCTCGAACATTAAACAGGAGTTCCAGAGAAAGACAGTGGAAGGGATGAAACAGAAGTAATATTCAGATTGAGTAACCAAGGATTTTCCAAATAAACAGCAAAATGTATTCTCAGAACAAAAGTATACTTTGAGGGTCTGGACTCATAGCTCAGTGGTAAAATGCTTGCCCTGAATACATGAGCCACCAGGTTTGGTTCTCAGTACCACATAAAAATAAATAAATTTTAATAAGGATATAAAAAAGTATACTTTGAGTATTCAACAGCAAAAATAAAAACAAATTCATGTAAGTGCAGACATATAGACCAATGGAACAGAACAGAGTCTAGAAATAGACATATAAGATCAATTAATATTCAGAAACAGTTTCAAGGTAATTCAATAGTGAAAAGGAAGATTTTTTTTTAACAGTGTTGGTGGAACAAATAATAGCCAAAGAAAGAAGAAGTAAGAAGAAAGAAGAGGAGGAGGAGGATAAGGAGGAGGAGGGAGAGGGAAGGAATGGACAACAACAACTTAAAGCCTTAATTTATTCACTGCACAAAATTAACTCAAGGAATAGGGATATGACTTAGTGGAAGAATGCTTGCATACCAGGTGTGAGGCTCTGAATTGGATACCTAGTACCACATGACCACATGAAAAAAAAAAACAACTCAATATAGATCATAGATCTAGAAAACTTCTAGAAAATGGGGCTGGAGTGGTGGCTCAGCAGTTATGGCGCTTGCCTGTCATGTGCGAGTATGCGAGTTCAAATCCCAGCACCACGTACACAGCTGAGTGTCTGAGCAACGAAAGCTACCTGAGAAACTAAAAAAAAGAAAAGAAAAGAAAAGAAAACTTCTAGAAAATAACAGAAGAAAATGATATAACTTTAGGTCAAGGCAAACATTTCTTAGAGAACTAAAGTATTATTTGCATTCTTAGGGGAGAGTAAAGAATATGCTACACATATGGTATATGCCTATAATCCCAATAATTTGGGATTGAGGCAGGAGGATCTCAAGTTTGAAGTCAGCCTCAGCAACTTAGGCCCAAAGTAATTTAGTGAGAAACTGTCTTGAAAATAAAAAACAAAAAGGACTGGGGATGTGGCTCAATGGCAAAACACCCATAAGCACATAAATAAATAAATAAAGTATAAATCATAAAAGAAATACTGATAAACTGGACTTCATCAGAATTCTGCTCTCTTTGAAAGACAGTTAAGAAAATGAAAAGACAAGCCATGGAACAGAATAAAATATTTGCAAAACAGTATCTGATATAGGAGTTGTAATCAAAATTTATTAAGTACTAAAAACTCAAGAAAACAATCTAATTTTTATATGGGTAAAAGTAGAGATATAGATGGTGCTATGGTTTGGATATGGAGATGGTTTGGGTATCTCTCAAGGGTCCATGTGTTGGGAAGTTGGTTTCTAGGGTAGAAGTATTAGAAGATGGTATGGAATCTTTAAAGTCACTGGGGGCCCTGCCCTCAGAAGGGATGAAGGTAGTTATTGGAGAGGTTTGTTATGAAAGAAGTAAGTCTCAAGATGTGACTGATTGCTCACAGTGGCTCCCACCTCTGCCTCTGTTATATGTCAATATGTCACAGTACCCTCCATCAAAACTGAGCCCCCACAGGCCTCATGCTTTAAACCTCCAAAACTGTGAGCTAAACAAACCTCATTTTCTTCATAAGTAGCCTGTATAGGTATTTCATCATGTTGATAATGAAATACAATGATGTGACTAATATAAGATGGTAAATAAGTAAATGAAAAGACGCTCAATATTTTTTCTATTTTCATTAACAAGTTAATGTAAGGGGCCAGAGTGTTGGTTCCACAGTTATGGCGCTTGCCTGACATGCGCGAGTATGTGAGTTCAAACCCCAGCACCAAGTATACAACAAGGTATTCAAGAAAAAAAGAATCACATGAAAAACTAAATAAAAATTGCTTCTCTCCCTCTCTCACTGTCCCCTTTCTAAAAAAAAAAAATAATGCACATCATAAATACATAATGGCAACAATACATGCCTATGTCATTAAACCAGAATTACCCTCACATTACCCACATCCCAGTCTCTTAATTCTTTTTTTTTTTTTAAAGAGAGAGGGACAGTGAGAGAGACAGAGAAAGAGAGAAACAACTTTATTTTTTAGTTTTTCACATGGCCTTAGTTGCTCCAACACTTAGTTGTGTACGTGGTGCTGGGGTTTGAACCTGGATCCTTGTGCTTGCCAGACAAGCACTGAAACCGCTGAGCCACCACTCCAGCCCCTCTTAATTCTTATATATTTCAACCCTACAAGTGATATAAATGCTTAGATTGGGAATTTTCCAGAATTAAATGACTGCAAAAGTATTTTTTGGATTCTTAGGGGAGAGTAAAGAATATGCTACACATTTTTTTATTGTCTCCCTAGTTCCCTCCTATATTCCCTCTCTCTCCCCCACCCTTACATATCTATGGTTGCCCTAGATTATATGTTGCTATGCCTTTGCTGGGTCTAATACATGAGTTTGACTACCTTTCACCCAAGCCTGGGTTTAGCTCCAGCTTCTACAAATGAGTGAAAACGTTTGATCCTTGACACTCTAGGTTTGGCTAACTTCGCTCAGCATGATTTCTTCCATTGGCATCCATTTACCTTCAAAGGCTGCAATATCATTTCTAATTGCTGAGTAAATTTCCATTGTGTCTGTGTGTGTGTGTGTGTGTGTGTGTGTGTGTGTGTGTGTATCACCGTTCTTGGATCCATTCATCCAGTGAGGGGCATCTGGGTTGGTTCCATAATTTACCTATTATAAATTGAGCTGCTATGAACATAGATTTTGCTGTGTCGCTGTAATGTTCTGATTCTAACTCCTCTGGGAAAATACCCAGAAGAGGGATAGCAGGATCATATGGTGGGTCCATCCCTAATTTTTGGAAGATTCTCCATACTGCTTTCCAGAGTGGCTGTACCAGTCTGCAGTTCCACCAACAGTGAGCTAGTGTTCTTATCCCCCCACAACCTCTCCAGCATCTGTTCTTGTTTATATTCTTCAAAAAGTGCTCAATATTATTAGTCAGTAGGGTAATCCAACTAAATTAAAATCACAATGAGATACAATAAAAAGCAAAAAATAAATAAATGACAAAGTGTTATGTGTGTGTTAGCTTTTCATTACTGGGATCAAAATCCTTGGACAAGAACAACTTAGAGGAAGAAAAATTTATTCACAGCTCATGATTTCAGAGGTCTCAGTCCACAGAGAGCTGACTCCCTTGCTCTGGGTGTAATATGAGGCAAAACATCATGGCCAAAAGGCATGGCAGAGGAAAGCTGGTCATATATGGCAGCCAGGAAGCAGAGGTGGTGTGCAGGGTGGAACTACAGGAAAGAATTATCATCCCAGGGCACACCTACTGAGATATCTCTTCCAGTCATGCCCCATTTGCCTACAATTACCATCAGGTCAGTCCATTTGAACTAGGACAGACTGATTAGGTTACAGTTCTCACAATCCAACCATTTCACCCCTGAACATTCCGGCATTAACTCAGGAGATTTGGGAGGAATATCTTATATCTAAACCATAACATTCAACCCTAGGCACCAAAAGCTCATGTCCATCTCACATTCAAAAATGCATTTAGTCCATCTCTAAGTCCAATAGTCTTAACAGTTCTGGAACTGCCCAAAAGTCTAGTCCAAAGTCTCCTTGGTGACTCAAGGCAAACTCTTAGCTTTGAGCCCCTGTAAAAATTAGTTATATATATCAAATATACAATGCCACAAAGTAAATACTCCTATTCCAAAATGGACAAATAGGGGCATAGAAAGAAAGGTGGGACCAAAATAAGACCAAATCCAGCAAGGTAATTACTTGTACAGCATCTAGGACACATGGTGGTGAGATGTTCTCTACACAGGGCTTGGGCAGCCCTGCCCTTTGACCTTTCTGTTGCAGGGCACACTGGCTCTCTTCATAGCCACTGACTATTCTCGGCAGACAATCCACATTACTGGCATCTCTTAACTTCTAGGTTCTTCATTCCAGCATCATCCTATGGTATAAGGTAGAAGGAACCACAGATAACAAGAGGGAGCCAAACCTCTATAAAGGGACCAACTCACCCACAGGGTGGGGCCCTCAAGGCCTAATCATACCTCTTAAAACTTCTACCTCTCCATACTGCTGCAATGGTAATTAAATTTCAAAATGAGTTTTGAGGAGGACCATTCAAGCCATAGGAATACTAAAAATACATTTTTAAAAATAAAATATTGGGCTGGAGCAGTGGCCTGGCAGTTACAGCACTTGCCTAGCATGTGCGAGTACATGGGTTCAAACCCCAGTACCATGTACATAATGAAGTGCCTGAGCAACAAAACCCATATGGAAAACTAAATAAAACTGCTTCAGTCTTTCTCTGTCTCTCTCTCTTACACTGTCCCTCTATCTTTAAAAAAAAAAAAAAAAAAAAAAAAAAAAGTAAATGTGTCAAGGAGACCACTTTTTTGGGAAAAAAAAAAAAAGTATTAAAGAGATACAGAAGAAGAAATCAATTCTGTCCGGAGGCTCATCAGGGAAGGATTTAGGAAGAAGTGCTTTTTAAGACCTAAGAAAACTATCCAGGTGTGATGGCACACACCTGTAATCCCAGAGGCTTGAAGGCTGAGGCAGGAGAATTGCAAGTTCAAAGCCAGCCTCAGCAATTCAGCCAGGCCCTAAGCAACTTAGCCAAGATCTTATCTCAAAATAAAAAAATAAAAATAAAAAAGAAAGATCTGGAGATGTGGATCAGTGGTTAAGCATCCCTGAGTTCAATCCCTAGTACCAAAAACAAGACCTAAGAAACTGACAGGATTCAGATAGTTGGATGATGGGCAACTAGCTGTGGGAGAATACCACAATCATGGGTAATAGGTAATGAAGTGGAAATCTATCAGAATTTATAAAAAGAAAACAAGAAATGCTTATTTAGTTTGGCTAAAGTGTAAGCATGAGGAAAAAACTAGTAAGAAAAGAGATTGGAAATATAAGATCAGGTTATATAGAATACTGAAGCTGTATACAATTTATTCAAAGGGAAACATGAAGCCAAAAATATATTTTGAAGAAGAGAGGAAAACAACCAGAGATTAACTCCAGAAAAAATAATCTGGTATATACCAACTGCATTTCATTCATACCCAGATTCTTAATGTTTGTGTCCAAAAACAAAACAACAATAATAACAACAAAACAGGTATAAAACATAAAGGAAGGGAGGAGATAACAATTTTCCATGGCACTGAAATATCCAGAGCATCCTGAAACCCTCAGACTGTAATCTCTCACAAATTACAATTTTTCACTTCATTATATATGACAAGTATATGCACTAAGAAGTATAGATACACATTTTAACATACATATAAATTATTATTAAATACACAGAATTTAGATTTTAAAATTCACAGGAAATTATTATAAAGAAAGCTCATTTAAGGTCTTTTAACTCTTTCTGTGGGATTTGTAGCGGAATTGCCATTAAACTAGTGATATTAAAGCCTTCTATGCTCAGGAGAAATTTGATACAATTTGTCAATTATACACATGTGCCACACAGAAAAGAATAATGAATTGGGATCATTTTAGAATACCTGAAATATATTTCCGCTTATTAAAAAAAATAAATAAAGTGAAATAAAAGTCAACTACCAGGCTGGAGCAGTGGCTCAGGGTGGTATTGCGCTTGCCTGGCATGTGCAAGGACACAGGTTCAAACCCCAGCACCACATATACAACAAAGTGCCAAAGCAATGAAAGCCACATGAAAAACTAAATAAAATTGATTCTCTCAGGGCTGGAGAGAGAGAATCTGCGGTTTCAGCACTTGCTTGGCATACACAAGGACATGGGTTCAAACCCCAGCACCCACGTATACAGCTAAGTGTCAGAGCAACAAAGGCCATGTGAAAACTCAATAAAAATTGATTTTAAAAAATTTGATTCTCTCGCTCTCTCTGAAAAAAAAAGTGAGCTACCCTATAATCTAAATATAGGATTCTTAATAAAACATGCATGTCTCACAGACATTACACATATCTGAGTTTATAAAACTGATGTACATTCACAATGGCAAGTGAAATAATGAAAAGAACACTAATCAGGCAATTTTAGTCCTAAGTTTGCAACCAATTAAGCCTGTGATTTAGTCAAGCCCTTAACACTTCCAGGTTTCATTTTCCTCATCTAAAAAATGAATAATTTGTACTAAATGATCTAAGATACTTTCTAACCCTGATATTTGAAGAGCTATATAAAAAAATCCTATACAAGGAGAGACTCTTACATCTCCTTTATGCTTTAAAAAGTTATTTATTTAGGCATACATTTATATGGACATTTCCTTATCCTACATTATAGAAACTATTTTAAGATGACTTGGATGTATTATAGTCTGACCTCAGATATCAATATTTTATAATTACTTCCAAGTAATATTTCTTATTAAAACATTCATATTTTAATATTTCAAAATAAACTTGACTGATGTATCTGGATACCTCTTAAAAAGTATAACCAGCATTCCCACTAAACTTGGGAACAAGACAAGGCTGTCCACTCTCACCACTCTTATTCAATTTAGTCCTTAAAACCCTAGCCAGAGCAATCAAACAAGAGAAGGAAATCAAAGGGATTTGAATAGGAAAAGAAGAAGTAAAAATACTTTCAGATGATAGGATCCTATACCTAAAAGACCCCACCCCCCCAAAAAAAAAACACTCTAACAGAAGACTTCTAGAGCTTATAAATGAATTCAGCAAAGTAGCAGGATACACGATCAACATCCATAAATCAATAGATTTCCTATACTCCAAAAGCAATTCTGCCATAGAAGAAATTAGAAAATCTGTCCCATTCACAATAACCTCAAAGAGAATAAAAGACTTGGGATTTAATTTAACAAAGGAAGTAAAAGACATTTACAATGAAAACTATCAAACACTGAAGAAAGAAACCAAAGAAGACTTGAAAAGATGGAAAGTGGAAGGATATCCCATATTCTGGGTTAGGCACAATGGTTACAGTTAAAATGGCCATTCTGCCAAAGGTGCAGTACAGATTCAACACAATTCCCATCAAGGTACCAATGTCATTCTTCACAGATGCAGAAAAATTTATCCTCACATTCATTTGGAATAATAAGAAACCCCAAAATAGCCAAAGCACTACTAAAAACAAAAACAAAAACAAAAAACCCCCCACAGTACCTCTATACTATACAGCTGTAAAAACAAAAACGGCATGGTATTGGTATCATAATAAGTAGGAAGAAGATCAATGGAATAGATGATACTAAGATTAACCCACAAATCTTTAATCATCTGATATTTGACAAAGGGTGCAAAAATATAGCTCGGAGGAAAGACAGCCTGTTCAACAAATGGTGCTGGACAAACTTGACAGCCATATGCCAATAACTGAAATTATATACTTACCTCTTTCAAAAATCAAATTGAAATAGATCAAAGAATTAGGCATTAAACCAGCAACCATACAATTAGTAGAATAAAAAATAGGATCAACACTCTACCATATTGGTGAAGGCACTTTCTTCCTTAACAAAACTCCCACAGCACAAGAATTAAAACTAAGAATTAATGAGTGGGATGCTATTAAACTGAAAAGCTTCTGCATAGCTAAGGAATTAATCAAGAGTGTCAAGAAAGAACCTACAAAATAGGAGATCATGACCTACTACCTCTCCGACAGGGGGCTAAAATCCAGAATATACAAAGAACTAAAAAACTTTACACCAAAACCACAAACACTCCAATCAATAAATGGGCTATGGAACTAAACAGAAACTTTTCAACAGGGGAAGTTCAAAAATCCAATCGATATGTAGAAAGTGTTCTACATCACTAGCAATCAGAGAAACACAAATTAAAACTGCACTGAGATTCTACCTCATTCCAGTCAGAAATGCAAAAATACAGAATATGAATAATAACAGATGCTGGAGGGGTTGTGGGGAGAAAGGAACACTAACACACTGTTGGTGGGACTGCAAACTCTGGAGAGCAATGCAGAGATTCCTCAAAAAATTAGGGATTGAACCACTGTACTATCCAGCTATCCCACTCCTGGGTATTTTCCCAGAAGAGCTAAAATCAGCTTATTACAAAGATATAGCTATATCAATGTTTATAGCAGTTCAGTTTACAAGAGCTAAATTATGGAATCAACCCAGATGTCCTTCACTGGATGAATGGATACAAAAATTGTGGTATATATGTATGTACCTACACACACATACATACATATATACATAAAATGTTGTTCTACTCAGCTATTAGAAAGAATGATACCATGGCTTTTGCAGGTAAATGAATGGAAAAAATGGAAAAAATCATGCTGAGTGAAATAAGTCAAACCCAGAGACTTAAGGTTGAATGTTTTCTCTCATATGTGGAAGCTAGAGTGAAACCTAAGATAGGATGAAAGTTTGTCAAGTTTATTTAATCTGAAGTAACGTATAATCTGTGTGCACTACAGCTATGAAACCAGGGTAGGGGGAGGAAAAAGGGAGGGAGCAGAGAGAGGAACAAGGGAGGCAGTAGAAGGAGGAAAAATGGGGGGAGATGTTCAAAACTATAGAGTAAGTACACTTGATTCCCATGAGAACCCCAAATATACCTAGGCAGGCATACAAATCTAGCAAATTCAATAATTAAAATACACATATATGGTCATTTATATCAGTAATTTGGGTGAATTACAGTGGAGACATGAGTTAGAGGAGTGGGGCAAGGGGAGGAGAACTTGGATAAGGATTGAGTTTAAGCTACTCTGTATGGATGCATGTATGAATGTGAACCACCAAATCCCTTCATTATGTAGGAAGATGTTAAAACAATAAAAAAATTAAAAGTATAATCAGGAACTCAAAAAATTTAATGCCAAACCCCCCCGCAAATAATCAAATTCAGAAATGAGCTAGAGATTCCAATAGCTATTCTCAAAAGGCGGGCATACAGATAGCCAATAAAGTATATGAAAAAAAATGTTCAGTATCAGTAATCATCAGGAAAATGCAAATCAAACCACAATGAAATATAAATCTCACCCCAGTCAGAATGGCTATTATCAAAAAGTTAAAAAACAACAGAAGGTAAGGACACATAGAAAGGGGAACTCATAAACTGTTGGTGGGAATGTAAATTAGCACAGCCATTATAGAAAACAATGTGGAAAGTCCTTAAAAACCTAAAAACAGAACTATGATATGATCCTCAATTCTACTATGTATATATTCAAAGGAAATAAAATCGTCCTATCAACGAGATACTTGCATCCTCATGATTATCGCAGCACTCTTCACAATAGCCAAGATAAATTACCCAGGCTGGCTTTACACTTGCAATCCTCCTGCCTCAGCCTCCTGAGCAGCTGGGATTACAGATGTGTGCCACTACACTTAGCCATAAATATTTAACAGCTGAAAAGTTCTTAAAAGGATGCATACATCTAATAAGTATAATATAGCTAGCTACACTTTTCACCTATGGCTGGGTATTTAGGTTGCTTCTAAATTTTTGTGTTAAATTTAGGTAATGCTGAATAAACACTTTATTTATAAAAGTATATTTTATATTTTAGATAAGGTCTTCAGCATAGAATTCCACAAGGGGGATTATTACTACATTAGAAATTCTGAATAATTTGTAACTTTAATATATTTAGGAAATATTACAAAATACATAAAATCAGTTTTTATATTCTAACCACCCCATATCACCTTTCAAGTCTTGTTCCAAAAACAATCTTTTATTATTCATTTGTTTTAGTTCCTATACTTATAACTACTCATTCCCTATTTATCAACTATAGATATTATTTACTGACTTCTTGATACCATAAACAAAAATGTAGTTCAATTATACTACTTCTTACCTGCTCTGATAAATAAGGTAGATTTGTAATGTCAAAAATACTTACATAGTTGTAATGTCAAAGTTTCTCTTTGAACTTTAGTATTTATTTACATTCATATTCTTAGCTGTCTCCAATTTTTAATAGCTATTCTTTTACATTATTATAGTTACTAATATTCGTAATTTCCTTTGAAACCATTATAAAGCATACAAATTGGTTTGAAATGTGAATATTCTGCAGTATTTACATTATGATTAAACAACCATAAGTGAAAATTTTTTTTTTCCAGGGCTGAGGACCTTTAAGTGAAAATTATGATTAAGTTATGATTATGATTCCTTCTACCAGGCACCAAAGTCATGATCCTTAAGCAACTCAAAGGAAAATATTCTTACATCAAGGTAAGTAGATTCTCTTATAACTTCTGATTCTAGCCTTTGTAAAATAATGTGAACCACAACAGGTAAAGTATTAAAATATATAATGTCAAGAGAACATGGCAAGTTCTAACTTGCCACTAATACAAAGTCTGGGGATGGGAGATGTAGCTCAATGGTAGAGTACTTGCCTAGAATGTTCAAGGTCCTGGGTTTGACCCCAGCACCACCAAAAAAATTTTTTCAAGTCCAATACTGTTTCTAAATCTAATACTATTATTTTATATCTGAGTCCAAAAATTGCTATTATCTATTATGGGTGCAGATGAAATCTTAAGGTATTCCTACCTGCCAGAGCATCTCGATAAAGCTGCACAAAATGATTAAAGATGTCCTTTGGCAAACACTTTTCATCCGGTAGACACTGTAGAAGGATGACTATCTCACACTGACCCACTGCATGCATTCCCTTGGTTGTAAAACACCAGCACTTCCTGTTCACATCTACAGATGGAATAAAAATATAAAAATAAAGATACTCTTCTCAATTATATTCTTTAAAAAGATGAATAGAAATCTATGTTACAATACAGCAAAGAATAAAATAGGTCATACTGAGTCTATAATTCAACCAGGAACTGTCACTACATTGAGCCAAAGAACTATTATAGAAATTAAAACATGTCACTGCCTCTGGCTTTTTTCTGAACACTTAGAAAAACAATTGGAAGGAAAGTAAAAGAAACAACAGTGAAAGAAAATATACTTAAAACTTTTAAATCCTACCATTAAAAGGCATAATTAGTAAAAGAAACAACATTCTAATACTAAAATAAAATTAAAATATATCATATAAATTAAAGGATAGGTAGCCCTCCATCTTTTTTGAAAACATACACACATTTTATCAAGGGAAAGAAGTACTTATGTAAGATCAGAAACAACAATAAAAGCCAATATTATGATATAGGCTTCAGGTTGTGACCTAAAGAAAGTATAATTTATGTCTATTTTTTAAATTTAATCTGTGATTGAAAGATATTACCTGGTTTAATTATAGTCCTTTCAGGGGGACAATTCTAGCTAAACAACAATATGGGTTTACTTGGCTTTATGCTGTAAAAAGTGGTGGAAAAGATGGCTTTTCCAGACTACTTGCTTCCCCCTTTTCATTTCCAAGGCTTAAAGACTTCAAAAAAGCATAAGCTACATATATTCAAAAATTGTGTTCAATCCTTGACACTTATCATTTGTACCCTAACACAATAGGACCCTCCAAGGACATGAAAAAGGATTCAAATATAATTATGAATACCTCCATGCATATCAAAACTAATAAAAGATCCATTTCTTTCACTTCAAAAATTATTACTTTATGTTTCTAAACAGGAATGTGCCCAATCCAACTATAGTAAAATGATACACACTAATTTATAAGTATAACCTACAAAAAAACTACTAGAGTAAATAGAAATTTCAAGCAGATTATTGTAAAACCTGATATTGCAAGGAAAGGTAGAAAGCATTAATTACTGGCCAAACACACAAAGGTATGATTATCAAGTAAGCCAGAAACCTACACTTCATCAATGTGTGTGTGTGTGTGTGTGTGTGTGTGTGTGTGTGTGTGTCTGGTTTCTAAGGTCATCTTAAAATAAGTACACAGTGGGTACTGAAGGGACTGTTCCCCAGAGCTTCCTCCTTCCTCCAAAACTCTCTTACCCAGAACAAATACATTCTCTATTTTCCAATATCACACTGAAAAGATTCAAGATTTTAAGTTACTGTCCTCTTTCACATTCTGATGCCTACGAATCTAGTACTGAGAACTGAGAAATTTCTTCTGAATCTTACTTTATTATACCTTAAAATTGTACTATGTATTAGTTCACTAACACTTTTCCCAAATAAGGTTCTGTACCATGATTAAGGTTTCTGGGATTAAAACCTAGCATGTAAAGTGGCCCTCCTGGATAAATTTTTCAATTCTAGTTATCCTGATGGTGAATTGTGACTTAATATTATCTATCTCAAGAACTTAACTCAATCTAAGTTCAAGATTTATTTGACTTTCCTCCAGGAAGAATTTACTTATCTCACTCCTATGACGAAAGATAAGAGTTTCAATTAATCCCACAGTTGTTTCCTGGGATATAGTATTTTACATAAACCAACTTTTTTAGAACTTGGTTTTCAGTAAGATGTAGCTGTTTATAAAAATTCTTGTGTGTAATGAATTTGAAGTTTTTTTTTTACTGAGTCTGAAAAGTAACTCATTTTAATTAAAAAAATAAAATTCTAACTTACAATTTACAATTTTAACCATTGACAATAAATTTGCATTTAAAACAAATACAAGTGGATCAGGGCCACCATCCTCCAATTGCTGCATTACTGAAATCTGTGATGGTTTCTCTTCCACAGCATAGTCTGTAAGGAGAGAAAACAGTGTAATAATTGGTTAAAGGGACAGATTGAGAAAGAAATCTGATGGAGAATGGGCTAATTATTCAAGAGACAAACATTTGCTTTATAAGTTAGGTAAGCATAGGTACTGGTTTGTACCTGCTGTCCAAGTGTCAAGTGCCTCCTTTTACTCTGAAAAGTAATCCAGTCCATTTTGAATGATAAGGTTACCCTTTGTACAGACCTCTCCCCCATATGATTCATGCCACATCTAAAGATAACCTCTTACTTAACTAAAATTTCCAATTATCGTAACAACATAACATAATAAATGTTTTAAGCTGTGTATAGTGGCACACGCCTGTAATCCCAGAGACTCTGGAGGCTGAGGCAGGAGGATTATAAATTCAAGGCCAGCCTCAGCAACTTCGCAAGACCCTGTCTCCAAATATAACAAAAAGGGCTGGGGACGTTGTTCAGTTGTAAAGCACTCCTGGGTTCAATTCCCATTACTGCCAAAAAAAAAAAAAAAAAAAAAGACTAATGTCAAAGAGATCAGGTAAAAAACTAAATCTAAAACGAAGGGGAAACAGATTATGAATAAACTTGCTGGGGGCTGGAGATGTGGCTCAGGGATATCATGCGTGCCTGGTACGTGCAATTACATGGGTTAGTGCTGGAGCAACAAAGCCACATGAAAAACTAAATAAGATTGATTCTCTCTTTCTCTCTCTCACTGCACCTTTCTCCCTTAAAAATAAATAAACTGACTAGATGATGATTTGGATATATCAACAACATACTTTCATATACAGTTACGCCTTCTTTTGACCAGATAATAATTTTATCTCTTATCAGAACTCCCTATAAATATGTATTTACATATATATTCACATATTATATACATAAAATATAAAGTATCGCATGTGTTTGTACATAGTTTTTTTCTTGACAGTGCTGAGGATCAAATTCAGGGTCTCACATGTACTAAAAGTACTTTTTAACAGTAAGCATATTACTGATGTCCTCATCACAATTATATGCATCTTTCTGAAAGTATTATCATACTTCAAAACAAAAAGTTAAACTAGTGTCTTGACTGTATCATAATGAGCCAATTCTATAACCACGAGCACTCTTCAGAATATTATGTGCTAAGAAATATGAAAGAAAACTCACTAATAAACTACCTGTATATTATAATTAATATTATACTCTTCCAAAGAATGAAATTGTCATTATAACATAAAAACAAACATCTACTCAAATAATTAGTAATAGCAAGAATTATTTTCATGGCATTGGAGTAGTTGCTTTTATGTGATAGGAGAAGGATGGTAATCATTCAAATTCTGTCTCTTTCCCTTCATCAGAAGGCAAAATTTGGCACATATAACTATACTTACTCAAATACAAAAGTCCACATACCTCCTTTTACACCAGTGGATATGAGAATAGGAGGAAGTCCATCTTCAGGAATAAGGTTCATTGCACTTCCAACAGGACTTCCAACCTGAGTAATACTCCCACAAAACAGAGAAATGTCTGCCTAAGGAAAGCAAATCAGCAAAGTAAGCATTAGAAGCAGCTGGAGACTTTAGTAGAATATAGTTAAGAATATAAATGGAAATGGGAATTTAAGTGACTATTTGAACTTTGTACTTTTTGAAAAGTAGCTTGAGATTCTAAAATATTCAGAGCAGGATTTATTCATAATAGCAAAAAACCTAGAACTAATCCAAATGTCCAATAAAAGGGAAACAAATTATAGTATATATATATATACAACAGAATTCTAATCAGTCTTAAAAAAATTCATTTCTGGTGTAATAACAACATGGATAAATCCCATAAATATTAGATTTAGCTTACAGAGTTAAATAGAAAGCATTATATGTTTCCATTTATATGAAATCCAAGAATAGGAAAAACTAATCTATGATGATAGAAGTCAGAATAATGGCTACCTTGGAGAAAAGGGAGCAGAAAACTGACAGAATTGACAGAAAAGTTCATTATAGTATCTTCTGGGGTGATTGTAAAGTTGTGTATCTTCAGCTGGGTGGAGCTTACATAGATACAGATACATATAAATTCATCAAGTTGTCTTTTTTTTTTTAAAGAAAGAGGGGACGGGGGTGGGGGAGAGAGAAGCATTTTTTATTTAGTTTTTCACGCAACTTTAATTCCTCAGAAACTTGGTTGTGTACCTGGTGCTGGGGTTTGAACTCTTGCGCATGCTGGGTAAGCGCTGAATCCACCACTCTAGCCCCTCAAGTTGTCTCTTAAAGGCTAATGCTCTTTAAGCACTTTGCAATATATATATATATATATATTTTTTTTTTTTTGAAGAGAGAGGAGGACAGTGAGAGACAGAAAGAGGATCAATTTTATTTAGTCAAACCCAGACCCTTGCACATGCCAGGCAAGCACCGTAACTGCTGAACCACCGCTCCAGTGCCATTTTGCTATATGTTAGATATGAAAAAATATTAAAACTATTTTTTAAATATGCTCATGTTTTGCCACATTTTTGTCTATATTGTCTATAATAAAGGACTATAAGATTTTTAGTGTTCTTTTTTGCTAAAATTTTTTTAGTGTGGCTAATATATCATTATACAAGAGATTTGGAAAATTTTGTTAACAATCCATTATAATTGATTTGAAGGCCTGGTATAGGAAATACAGCAATCTATTCCAAACTGCTATTTAATGATGCATAAATACACCCTTTAATACCAAAGGATGTGGTCATCTGGCATCTACTTAAATGCCTTTTATGAAAAGGAACTTACTCTATTTACTAAGCACCTATTAAATGCTACCTCTACTAAGCCATAAAAATGACAAAAATATATTCCAGTCTGGCCTTATACAGTGTTTTCCCTCAATTCACCAAATAAATACTAAGAGTAGTGAATAATGTGGGAACACAGAAATAAAATAATTAACTTAGTTTAGTTCCTTATATACTGAGCCAGACCTTGTTTCCCTATAACATTCATTCACTAGAGTTTCTGTATTCATTTAAAAATATTGATGTTTTACATGGATCCACCATATGATCCAGCTATACCATTCCTTGATTTTTATCCTAAAGAACTAAAGTTATTATACTATAATGATACATGCATACCTATGTTTATAGCAGCACAATTCCCAAGAGCCAAACAATGGAACCAGCCTAGGTGTCTAACAGCAGAATAAAGAAAATGTGGTATATATACACAATAGTTTTATTCAGCCATAAAGATAAATGAAATTAAGCCACCTGCAGAAAAATGGATAGAACTTAACATCACTACATTAAGCAAAAATGAGCCAATCTCAAGGTCAAGGATAGTAAATTTTCTCTTACATGTAGAAGCTAGAGAGAAAAAGGAAAAGAAAGGTGAGGGGATCACATGAAAAGCAAAGAGAGATCAGCAGAATAGAGGAAAGGGGTGGGGGTAGTGAGAGGAGAGGAAGGACAGGGGAGTGCTGGGGGGGATATTGGCCAAATTATATTGTTATATTGTGTGC
The DNA here is from genome assembly GCA_004027875.1 of Aplodontia rufa. Lineage (NCBI taxonomy): Eukaryota > Metazoa > Chordata > Mammalia > Rodentia > Aplodontiidae > Aplodontia > Aplodontia rufa. The sequence continues at coordinate 35,716 of PVKS010004928.1, read as the reverse complement.
ATGCACTAATAAGTAACAATAAATCCCACCAGTGTGTATAACTACAATGCACCAATAAAAAATGTGGAGAAAAAGTAAAATTTACATGGAAAAGCAAAGGAACTAGAATGAAGATATATAGGACATATTAAAAAATATGTTTGAAGAACTCTGGAGGTACAGTGTGGCAGTTCTTCAAAAAATTAAGGAATGAAACAGTAGCTCATTGGTTATATCATTTGCCTGGTATGCATAGGGATCCAGGTTCAAACTCCAGCACCACATACACAATTAAGTGTCAGAAAACAAAACCCAGATGAAAAAATAAAATTGATTCCCTTTTCTCTCTTTAAAAAAAAAGGGAATGGAACCACCGTTATGATGAAGCTATCTCACTTCTGAGTATCTTCCCAAAGAACCTAAAATCAGCATACTATAGTAACACAACCACATCAATGTTTATAACAGCACAATTCACAATACTTAATATGGAATCAACCCAGAGGCGTGTTACTAGATGAGCGGATTAAGAAATTGTGTATACGCATACAATGGAGTTCTACTCAGCTATTAGAAAGAATGAAATTATGGCATTTGGTGGCTAATGGATGGAAATGGAGAATATCATGCTAAGTGAAATTAGCCAAATTCAGAAACTCAAAAATCATGTGTTTTCTCTCATTTGTGGAAGCTAGAGAGGAAAGAGGAAGGAAAGGATAAAATTACACAAAGAGTCATTCAAATACAAATTTACAGATGAAGTAAAGGAAGTCCAGTAGAGTAGAACTAGGAGAAGGGGAAAGGAAAGGAAGGACAGAAGGGAGAAAGGGAGGGTCGGGGGTGGGGAGTATATTCTGTACATATCAGCAAAAGAAAGGGGCTTTGGGAGGATAAGAGGGAGGAGCGGAATACTTGGGTGGGATAATGCCAAAATTATATTGTTAAATTGTGTGCATGTTTGACTATGTAACAACAAATCCCATCATTATGTATAACTTTTAACACATCAATTAAAAAGGTAAAGAGTAAAAAAAAAAACCTATCCTACAGGGCTGGAGAGGTGGCTCAGCACATGCCTGGCATGTTGGAGGATGCAGTTTCAAACCCCAGCACCACATACACAATTAAGTGGAGGAAAAACAAAAACCAGGCAAAAAAACAAAAATTAATTCTCTCCCTCTCTTTAAAAAGACAAAAAACCTATCATACAAAGAGATGTAGAAGAAGTCTAACAGACAGAAAAAAAAGTTACCAAATAAGTTCCATATTCATAACTGCTTTAGAAAAGAATCATTGCTGAAAAATTGTTAGGGAATAGGTTACTCACAAACTCATATTAAACTTCATATTATTTATTAATTACAAAGAGGAAAATATACTCTTGCAATGGAGAAACAGCAGACATCTTAACCAATTACCAAACTGATACTTTTTGATATGATCCACTATGAAATGAACACCTTCTGTAGTATTATCCTCACGAAAATGTTTAATCTGAAACTATCATGAGAAAAAACATCAGACAAATATAAATTGAGAAAATTATAGAAAACATGACCCAAAAGCTTTAAAAATAATGATATGAAAGACCAAAAAAAGTAGGGAACTGTTCAAGATTTAAAAAAAAAAAAAAGGCAATGAAAAAGGACAACTAAATGCAACTGTAATCCGTGATATCCTGGTTTTTAAAAATAAATGTATTTTGTTCAAACATTTGTATGTCTGTGCATGCATGTATATGTTTAAATGAGAGCTACACAGAATATTATTGAGACAATTGGGGAAAGCTGATCATGTGTCAATGCAGGTTCATCAGTTTTAGCAACTGTACCAGTCTAGTAGAAGATGATCATAGGAAAGGCTATGCGTGTGGGGCTGGTGCAAGGTGTTAATATTTATAAAGGGGCAGTTGCCAGGGACTGGATGAGAGGTAGAGTCAGTGCAGAGTTCACCATTTTTCTAGCATTTGGACATTGCCCTCACATTACTTTTTGTACACAAAGGCATGGGTCAAGGGTGTGGGCCAAGGGCAGTGGTTAGGATATAACCTAGGTTGCTCAGGAATGCTTCTTTTGCATTTCAGAGATTCATGGGTATTTCCTGAATTCCAGTGGCTCATGGGCATTTCTCTTTTGATACTCAGTCCTTATTTCCTTTACTGTGCTACCAATTTTCTAGCTCATGGGAAAAGAGGTTATAAGAAGAATCTCTGTATCTGCATTTGGTCCAATGGACCAAAAAATGCACTACAAATGTCTTTTTAAAAAAAAAAAAACTTTATCCAAACTTTTATCCTCTAATTTAAAAAAGATGGACATATATAATTGGAATTAATGATCTTATAACTTTACCAAACTGAAGGAAGCAACTAGCGATAGGAAGGGTATAAAAGCTCCTAAGTGTATACTTTCTAGTTTGGGTTGTAGGTGGATCTTTTCTCATTCACTCCAAAAAATGTAGTTGGTTTTTGTCTTCTTCTGAATACTAGGCTCCTGGGAAAGAGAATACCATTAGACCCCAAATGGTGACTGGGACTTCTACAGAGATGAAAGTGAGAGCACAGTGTGAGCAAGTTTCTTTAGATAAATTATATTTGCCTTTCATCCATTAAACCAATGGTATATCAACTTATTTAAAATACTGGAACCCTGTTTTAAAATCTTGAATGGAAACACAACAGATCAAACAAAAAAACAGAGATGCTGTTCTTTTCTCTTCAAACAGGTTGAAGAGAAAAGCAGAGTAGTTCCTCCGTCATCTTCATATTGCCTGCCTTTCCTCGCTATAGCACTCCCAAAGCCACCACAGAACTTAGGGGATCATGGTTTGAAAACCAATGTATCTGCCAGGCATAGTGGTGTAGGCCTATAATTCTGAGAATTGGGAGGCTGAGGAAGGAGGACTGCTAACTTGAGGCCAGCCTGGTCAGATTAGTGAGACAATGAATAAAAATAAATCAAAAGGGCTGGAGGTGTAGCTTCGTGGTAAAGTTCCCCTGGTGTAATCTGCAGTACAAAAAAATAAATAAATAAATAAAAAGAAAAATAAAGAGAAAAAGAAAGAAAAACAAAAAACAAAAGAAAAAGAAAACCAATGTATCAAGAAGCAAGGATTATTGGATTATTATCTAGCCTCTAGCTATATAGCAGGCTCAAGTTCACCTGAGAACAACCTTCAAGAAAATTTTCTTGGAAAAAAACAAAATTCCATTCTCTGGGGAAAAACAAACAACAACAAAAGCTTGAAAGAAAACCTTCCACAGAGCAAACATGAGCAAGCTGATTTTGCCACATTTACTTTAAAACACACTCTCATGAAACACACACACCCATGAACACTCATTTGCACTAAACTGTATCCAAAATCTTCAGGGTTCCCCACACAAGTCACTCAACTTAGCAAAAGGCAAGAAAGATGCAGCACAATGCTGAGGCAAAGTTTACTCATTTCTAATTGCTGCTTTGTTTTTCTTACCTCTGCTGGTAGAGGACTGGTAGTTACAGGCTTGACTGGGTCATGGGACACAGCCAGGGTGCCTGCAGAGGAAGTTCCATTCATTGTTAATTTAGCTGCATCAGCGACTTCTCCATTGGGCAAGATTCCATCAGCGAACCAAACTCTCCTCTGCTCTCTGGGCTGAGCCACTTGAGGAATGGACCAGAAAAACAAAATGGGCATCAATATGACATTGATAGTATGTCTAACATCAAAGAAGAGAAGGTCACCAATTCCAGATGTACAAAGGAAATCACTATTTGGCATCTTACTATTAGAAATATGAGAAATATAACTGTGTGTGAAAATGGTTTATAAATTAATATAAACACATATTAAATATATTTTTGATATAACTTTTAGACAAAGAATTAATATTCTATGTTTTAAAATATTAAAAATTCTTCTTTGATTTTTCTCTTCTGCTTATCCTGCATCATTGAAGAGAAACTAATGAAAGTATTTTAAGCACTTAAAAAATAAATTCATAGCAGGAAAAAAAAATCTATCAATAGAAATCCACATCTCCCCACAAAATTATGAGGTTTCCACAGAAATTAAGTATCTAGAAAAGTCATATGGTATTTTTAAAGAGCTAAAGATGCCCTGAAGAATGTTGAAGAATTATTATTTAATAAAGAAGAGTTGGCACAGATATATTAAGAATTGGGAAGCAAACTGACCAGATCGTTGGCTAAAGTATAAGTGAAGAAGAAAAAGATTGATCTGGCAGTACAAAGTGGTCTGCATTTTCGTAAAGGACAGGGAAAAGCTGGAATACTGAGTCAGATGAAACAATATCTTTACATCCACTTCTGGAAATTGATTCACTCAAAACAAAGAGAGATTAGGGAAGAACAACAAAAATGACAAAAGAAGTAAAGAGAATAAAGACTTTGAGAAAGCAAGCCTGATCTCACAAAAATACAAAGGAGTATCACTAAGGGATGATCTAAAAAGAGGGAAATGGGAAGAGTATGATATCTCAATAGAAACCTTTGATCTTCAAAAGGGAAGGAGAGCTACATAGCAAGGGGAAGGGAATATTACTAGAAGAAGAGACATAAAATTAATGGAGGAAGACTGATTTTAATTATCAAGGGAAACATCTTGATGAGATTATTTTAAGGAAATACATAATTGTTATTTCTGCTATTCATAATCCCCTGAATTTACAAAATGCCTTTCATCTGACCATATCACAATCATGAAGAACTAATAATCCAAAATAAATTGAGCCTGTAATTTCATACCTGTCATATGATAAAATCAAAATTCAAGTCCTGGATCTGAAGGTCTATGTACCTAAGATAATATATTCATATTTTTATAATGAATAAAAATGAAAAGAGGAAATGGTAACATATATTCCCAAAAGCAACTCTAGACTGGGTTGGTGAGAAGGAAGAACTCCCATTTTCATCACTTAGTAAACTTCTACAAAGAACATTAAGCTAGTAGGCTTGAGGAAAGGATTTTATTGGCTGACTTCAATTCTGCAATTCTTTTCAAGTATAAGCACTGTAATCATTCGATTCTTAAATTGAAGAGTAGATTGGCATATTTTTAGAAGTACCTCCAAAATACGAGGCAATTCAATATAATTTTTTACTTGCTCAGATATAATCTTAACACATTTCTCACCTTGTTCTTCCACTTTAATAACCACTCAAAGGGACTTATCTGCAGTGTTTTAAAGAATTGTGCTGTAAAGTCACATCAGCACCTTTTCAGAGGAACTTGGTGAGGAGAGAGAGAGAGAATAGCACATGATCCCCTACCTTCTGCTCCAGGGTGCTTTAAAACTCCCACAGGTACCATCACAGTGGGAGGTGGAGAGCTCAGGGCTCCTGAGGCCTGAGCTTGCTGCAAGGGAGGGATAGTAGAACAGTATTCAGCAGGATTGTTAGGGTTAGGGCTCTGGCTTGAGGCACTCATCATGTTCTCCCAGGCTTGAGCTAAAGCAAATACAGACACAATCAATGTGAATGGATTGCAAAATATGGACATCAAGACCTCCACAATATTGGATAAATAATGTAGCTCCTCCTCAGTAATACTCATAGTATGTCTCTCTTCCAGCTAGCGAAGGTATTAAGGAGATAGGTGATTTTGTTCAATAAAGGAGACCATTTATCTACATAAACTATTTGCTCGGAGCAAGTAAGAATTATATGATATTTTAAAAAATAATAACTACATGCCAGACATGGGGGTGCACACCTATAATCCCAGCAACTCAGGAGTCTGAGGCAGGAGGATTACAAATTCAAAACCAGCCTCAGCAACTTAGTGTAGCCCTAAGCAACTTAGTGAGACCCTGTCTCAAAATAAAATAAAAATTAAAAAGGCTGGGAATGTTGCTCAGTGGTTAAGCACCCTTAGGTTAAATTCCTGGTACAAAAAAAAAAAAAAAACCCAAAAAAACTAAATAAAAATAATAATTATTATTATATGATACTTCTGATATAATAGAGAATAGATCAGTCTGAGTTAACGACTAGGTCCATAGCTTCCTTAGAGGAGAGCATACACTTCTTAAGAGGGAGTGAAATAATATTTAGCTATAAGGATTTGCATCTGGGATAGTTAGGTGTTTGTGGATTTGCTTTATAAGTTTATACATTTTATAAATTATAAAAATTGGGGCAAAAACAATAGAATTCTATTGTATGGTTTTTAGTTTCACTGCTAGACTTTCAGGTTCTTAGCTGAGATAAAATCTCATTCAAAAATTTCAGAAGCATAAAGCTCAGAAGAACACATCTCAATATTTTTATGAATTCAGTATTGATACAATCATTATCCTGTAGAAAAGAATCCAACAATATAACCATTTCACATCTCTGATGTGTCTCAAAAGCATCGGACCCATTTGAACATGAAAATGTGCCAATACGAGTGTGATCCATCAATATAAATGATCGCAAATATAGTAAGATTCTATTTATCCTATAATTTGATTAAATATTGGCAGGAGCCCATACACTTTGTCTTTAAAAGTAAACAGGATGAAGGGTACTATGGAAATAAAATATATCAAATTTTATTTCTGAGGTTCAAGTAATTCATGCCCAGGAATAGAAGCTATCCAATTTTTTAGTATCTTTTCAAAAATCTCAATCAATATCAAGGAATGATCCATAAGATTTTGAATAATTATTGTTTCCAAACTAAAAGACATTAGTAACAAAAATTTTTGTTTCTTTTAAAGCATGACAGGAAGAGGGGAGGAAGAGAAAAGAAGAAAGGAAAAAGAGGGAACACTGAAAAGCATCAAATTAAATATTCAGAAAAAGACCAGGCTAAGCCATGCAAGAGGAAAGACGCTAGAAAAACCAAGAAAAGTGGATTACCTCAGGATCCCCTATTAAGGGCCTCCTTGACTTAATAAAATGTAAATATTCCATGTGAATCCTCTGCCATTTCCTTCATCTTTAGCTATACCAAGTTTAAAAAATTGCTATAAAGTTGGAAGACCTCATCGAATAAAAAAGGTATTAGATATTGTAATTAAGCAACATACTTTCTGTGGATATGAAAGCAGTGGAATAAAAAATAATCTATTAAGCAACTGAATGAAATAACTACCATCCAAAAAGTGACCCTTAAGAGTAGAGAAAATGATTCATAATTGATCAAAATTGTAAGAATTCAGAAATGGGAGGAAATTGGGTGGATCATAGGAGATTAGAACAGATCAGATTAATTGACATGCAATAGGTTAATAAGCCAGCAACAGGAAAACATCACTTGAGCAATGCAGACAGACAGAGCAGGAGGGATCTTAGAGCAGATAAGTTCCACCTTCCAAGAGGCACACTATCTGGGCACAGGCAAGCAGTAGTCTAGATTCAACATTTTACGTCTATTAGTAATTATTCTGGCAACTATACAAAGACGTATTCAAAGAGAAATACTATAATCTGATCAATTTTATTGTTTCTCTTTGTAAGAATATTCAGTGTCTTTGGGTTTTGGTATTTGTTTTTTATTTAAATGCTCTTGGATTCATTTCCATTCCCACAAAAGATGAACAATGAGTAAGTTCCTCTGGCTGTATTCTTTTACCACAAAACAACTTCATTCAAAACCATTATTCTTGTAATAAATCTAAGTAGTACTAAATTAATAATTGATAAAAAGTGCAACTTTCCCTTGATCTTAGAAGCTAAAATATTCATTTTTAATGAAAAAAACATACTCTTAAGAATGTATCCTAAGTCATTATGGTGTTTCACAGAAAGAGAGAGCTTCTCTGAAAAGGAAAACCTTGCCTGATTTTAATATCTTATCATCTAGGTGATCAATAGCACCCCAATCCCATTCCTCTCCAGTATTTCACAGGAACATTAACAGTTATATAAAACCCAATTTCCAAGAACTTCATTCTTTCCATAAAACTTACCTGGATTTACTATTCATTCATTAAATTAGGCACAGGAATTCTGAAACACTAAGAAACTTTCAAAACATGAAAATTAAGCTCAATATTTTTAAAGTTGTAACATTTGAGAAGGTGAGCAACTTGTAAAGAAAGGCATGGGGGAAAAGTAGCCTTTTTATAGGAATTCTCTTGTGCTGTGTCAATGACTGGGAAATGAACCTGTTTTAATACTTACCATTCATTAGCACTGAATGGCAGATTACACACACTCTAGCTTCCTTTCTGTCCATGTATAACAGTTTACATTTCAGGCTACAGCAGGAAGCACAGAAAACCTGTGGGGGGAAAACACACTAAACTTACTAGGAAAACAATGCAAAGGGGCAGAGCATGGAGGCACATCCCTGAAATCCCAGCAACGCAGAAGCTTAGGCAGGAACATGGCAAGTCTGTCACCAGCCTCCGCAATTTGGCCAGACCCTCAGCAATTCAGCAAGACCCTGTCTCAAAATAAAAAATAAGAAGGGAGCAAACCAATATGACCAATACTGACTGACTGTGAGCTGTATTACACTATAATATCAAAAACTTCAAAAGAAAATGCACTTCAAGAAGCTGGGCAATTCAAACCAAGAATAAGATTTAGAAGTTTGTCAACAGTAAGGAAATCAAGAAAGTTTGCTGAAGATAAAAACCTTGGCAAATGTCACACAGCAAATACACAACAGGAGAAAACAAAACATCCCAGTTACCCTTTCATAAGTTTCCTTGCATAGTATCACATAATATGGGCATTCAAAGGTAGCTGCATCTGCAATTATTGTTTGGAAAGGAATTATAGCAGGGTAAAATGAACACAGATTGGATTGGATTCTGATGGATCTGAAGAAGCATCATAGATGAGAAAACTGAGGCTCCAAATCAAAGAAATGTCAGGTTTATAAAGCTATACATACTAATAAACCCACTGTATAATTTTTACCCCCTAGCAGCAGGACTGGTTTCATGGACCTGCACAAATGGCTCAGAGACCCACAGATTGGAATTTCTGGGTTTTAACGTCTGTTTTCTACTATCCTTGTGTGTGGAATAATAATCACACCAGCTGTTTTCACTGGTTGTCTATGAAGGACAGCAAAAATATATAACTCAATCATAGAAATAAGCACAGCTCCAGCTGTAAGAAATCAAAGCAGGCAACCAAAATCTGCCATGCCAATTCCCAGAATCTTATTTATTTTTTTGTACTCAGGATTGAACCCAGGGGTGCTTTACCACTGAGCTACCTCCCCATTCCTTTTAATTTTTTTAAACTTTCTCTTGTTTTATTTATGTGCATCTTACCTAAAACAATTAGATTTAGCCCTTTTAAGAGAGTAAATCGTGATTTTTTTACATTTTTCTTTTTCCCCCCCACATTTCATTGGAACATTATAGTTGTGTATAATGGTGGGATTCATTGTTATATATTCATACATGCACAAAATATAACAATATAATTTGGTCAATATCATTACCTAGTACTTCCTCTTTCCCTTCCCATCTTCCTCCCTTGGTATCTTTCTTCTAATCTACTAATCTCCCATCAATTTTTATGAGAACACTCCCCAACTTTTTCCTTTTCCTCTCTAGCTTCCCCTGAGTTTGGCTTATTTTCCTTAACATAATGGTTTCAAGTTCCACATTTTCCTACAAATGACATAATTTCATTTTTCTTCATGGCGAAATAAAACTCCATTGTGTATTTATCACATTTTCTTTATCCATTCATCCACTGATGGACACCTAGGCTGGTCCATAGTTTGGCTATTGGGAATGTTACAAACATAAACACGCATGTAACATCACAGTATGATGACTTTCATTCCTCAGGATAAATATCAAAGAGTGAAAGAGTTGGATCATAGGGCCATAGGGAGGCTACATTCCTAGTCTTCTGAGCATCCTGCATACTGATTTCCATAGTACTTGTACTAATGTATTATCCTACCAACAGTGTTAAAAGTACTTCCTTTTCTCCACCTCTCTCTAACATCTATTATTACTTGTATTCTTTTTTTATTTTTTATTTTTGAACAACCATACAAGTTTTTAACAAAATAATATAAAATGTGTATATATTCTGGATATTGCAATTACCCCCAGGAGTGCCCCCCCCAATTATCCTCCCTTATCGCACCCTTCCCCTTCCCACTATATCTCTAAAAAAAAATTAGGTTGTAAAACATTACATCTTATCTGGAGTTAACACATGCTAATAGACCAACTTTCTCATTGTCCAGGGTCTAGTCCCCACCTTGATGACTGCCATTCTGACTGGTGGGAGATGAAATCTGTCACCAAGTTCCTGAAGCTGGCCTTGAATTTGCAAACCTCCTGCCTCAGCTTCAATCACTGAGTACATTACCAGTTCTTCTTGCTTTTTATTTTGAGACAGGATCTTTGTAAATTGCTGAAGCTGGCTTGGAACTTGGAATCCTGCCTCAGCCTCTCAAATAGCTGAGATTACAGGCATGCACCACTGTGTCTGGCTTTAGGACCTCATATTCATTCATTCACCTTCTAGATTTAGTTGGAATCTCACTTCTTTCTCCCCTCCATGTTCTGCAACAATGATCACCTTAATTTCTCTTAAGGTTTAATTTCCTGGAGGACTCATTAGTCATTTATCACATAGCCCTTCATAAGTAAAGAAAGCTATTCCCAGTAAGATAAATTCTACCTCTCTAGTTTTTATAGCCAAGAATCCCATGTCTTATAAGGCTGAACTGAGATGAGGGGTCACAACAAAGTCAACATTAGATAGATCATCTTCCTTGTTACTAAAATTAACATCTAACTAACTACTATGATTACCAATTTAATTTTCAAAGGGTTTTACATTCTCAAAACAATTCTAAGGGGCTGGAGTGGTGGCTCAGCGGTTATAGCACCTGCGTGGCATGCGTGAGTACACGAGTTCAAACCCCAGCACCACATACACAACAAGGTGTTTGAGCAAAAAAAGCCACATGAAAAACTAAATTAAAAAATTGATTCTGGGGGCTGGAGCGGTGGCTCAGAGGTTACAGCGCTTGCCTGGCATGCGCGAGTACGCGGGTACTCGTACAAACCCCAGCACCACGTACATAGGGAAGTTTCGGAGCAAAGAAAGCCACATGAAAAACTAAATAAAATTGATTCTGTCTCTCCCACTGTCTCTCTCTTTAAAAAAAAAAAAAAAGTCCGAGGATGTGGCTCGTTGTTTACACGCTACTGGGTTCAACACTGGTACAAAAAAAAAAAAAAAAAGAAGTGTCATTTGTATGTTTATACATTGCTTTCATTAAAGTGGTACTTCTAGGTTCCAATCTCAACTTTTATCATTCACTAGTAAAATGACCTTGTGGGAATAATTTAAAATCTCTGAGCCTTAGTTTTTGTCATATGTAAAACTGAAATGCTAATATCACCCTCATAAGGCTTTTGTGAAGATTAAATGATTATGGTGGGGATAAGGGTGGGAAATTAGTAGGGGCTCTAGGGGGTAAATCTAATTTTCAGAATATATATATATATTATTTCATTGGAAACATTTTTGATTGTTCAATAAACAAATGTATTAATAAAAAGATTAAATATTTAAACGAGAGGATGCATATAGAATGCAGCACATAAAAGGTACTAAAAGCCTGTTGGTGAATTTCTTATTCTCCTTTCTCTTCCTTTTAAAATTTCACATTCATGGCTTTACACATTAAAAAAGAAAAACCTATTGACAATTGTATGAACAAGCTTTATGTTCAAGTACAACTTTATGCTTATTTATACCACCTTATAGAATGAATAAGTTATTTCTTTGCAATTTCTGAATATTATCAAATGTTTACTTCTTTCCAAATTAGAAAATGAAAACAGGGGCTGGAGCGGTGGCTCAGTGGTTTCGGCGCTTGCCTGGCAAGCACAAGGACCTGGGTTCAAACCCCAGCACCACATACACAACTAAGTGTTGGAGCAACTAAAGCAATGTGAAAAACTAAATAAAGTTGTTTCTCTCTTTCTCTGTCTCTCTCACTGTCCCTCTTTCTTTAGAAAAAAAAAAAAAAAAAAGAAAATGAAAACAATCATGTCCCTAGTCTTAAAAAAGTCCTGTAATTATGACAAAAATAAATGCCATGCAAGAATAAAAACAACAGGAGAGGAAAGTGCTTGTAATTGACCAATATCCAGCTATTCACAAAGATCAGTGACAGTAACAACTTGTAAAAATTCTCAAATGCAAGTTATTTGCACATACCAAAATGTCATGAGAGCTAAAGCAGTTCAAATAGATCCTGACCCTACCTCTGTCCAAGCACCTGTTTCAACTTTACAGCTAACTGAAATTAGTAATAATTATCGGAATCACTTTAAGAGTCCATTATAAGAAATGTTACAAAGGGTCACTAATTTAGACTTTCAAAATTATTTCCAAATGAAGCTATATAAACAAAAACTCACTATAATAAGAAGAATTCATAGATTTTAAAAAATGTCTGCAATTGATGCAATCAGATATCACATCCTTTAAAATACTATCGTCTTTTTTTAATAAAGAATCGATTTTATTTATTTTTCCATCTAGTCTTTGTTTCTCCAACACTTAGATGTGTAGGTGGTGCTGAGGTTTAAACCTCTGGCCCTGCTCATTCCAGACAAGTGCTCTAACCACTGAGCCCACGACTCCAGCCCCTGAATTCATTTTTTAAAAATATGTATTGTGTCTTATAAATAGCACATTTATATTACATTAAAAATTTTATATGTGGGCCAGGCACAGTGGCACATGCCTATAATCCAAGTGACTCAGAGGCTGAGGCAGGAAGATTCCAAGTTTGAGGCCAGTTTCAGCAACTTAGTGAAACCCTGTCTCAAAATAAAAAATAAAAAGGGTTGGGGGGGTATAGCTCAGAGGTAGGGCAACCCTGGGTTCAAATCCCAGTAACAAAAAAAAGAAAAGAATGTTTTATGTGTGGATTAGAAAGTACCAATTTGTGATAGGTGAGCAATTAAAATATATCTCTATTCTTTATAATCATATTCTGGCCATTCTTCATATTTAAATTTTTTTATTACATATATAAATTTTAAATGAACAAAAGTAGACCTAAGGGACTGGAGCAACGAATGGCTCAGTGGTTACTGCACTTGCCTAGCATGCCTGAGTATGCAAGTTCAAACCCCAACATCACCACATACACAATGAAGTCTCAGACCAACGAAGGCCACATGGAAAACTAAATAAAACTGATTCTCTCTCTTTCTCTCACTGTCCCTCTCTCTTTAAAACAAACAAACAAACAAAAAAGTAGACCTAATAGTACAACACATGCCCAAATTTCCACTACCTAGCTCAACACTCATCAAATCCAATCCTCACTGACTTCTTTCTAGACAGGTTTTTTTTTTTTTTTAAATTGTTATTGTTTTGTTTTGTGGTGCTGGGGATCTAACCCTGGGCCTTGGTCATGCTAAGTAAACTCTACCAGCCTAATAACTGCAAAGTACATCTCAGATATCATTTCGTCTTTAAATATTCTGTAGTCCTAGCTACTCAGGAGACTAAGGACAAAAGGATTCCTTGAGTCTAGGAATTTAAGATCAGCCTAGGCAACATAGTAAGATCCTGTCTCACTTAAAAAAAAAACAAAAATACACACACACACACACACACACACACACACACACATATATATATATATATATATATCTGAAACACAGGGACTACTTTTAAATATAATGATAAATGCTTAATATAGGAAAGATACTTTGCCAATTATATAACAATCTTCTGATTTGCTCTGTCAGAGAAAGTACTGATTTAGGACTAAATATCCTATTCCATGTTTTTTAAAGAATTCTCTTCTGATTTAAAAAAAAATGTAACCAACTTAGATGCAATGACAAGTTCCTCGAATCACAAAATTCATCAAGAATCAATCAAAAGTACACAGAACACTGAATAATTAATAAGGAGAGTAAATCAGTAATTTAAAACATCCCAACAAGGAAAAATTCTAAATCAGATGGCTTCAGGGGCAAATTCTACCAAACATTTAAAGAACTAACACCAATCCTTCCCAAACTCTTCCAAAAGACTGAACAGAAGGAAACACTTCGTAATTTGTTCTACGAAGCCAGCATTGCTTTTATACTCTCAAAGCCAGACAAACATGGCTAGAGAGGATAACTTAGTGGTAGAGCCCATGCTCAGCACATATGAGGCTCTGGGTCCATCCCCAATGCCAAAAAGAAAAGAAAAGAAAAAAGAAACAAAACAAAGGGAACAGACAAACACATCACAAAAAAACACCAACAGCCCTAACACTATGAACTCAGCAGCACTGTAGAAGTATTTTATACCATGAATTTATTTTTTCTTTCTTTGTTTAAGGCTTTATACAAGTGGCTCCATTTTCATTCTGAAAACTTTCATACCTGGAACGTAAGGATGGTTCAACATAAGAAAAATCAACCATTTCAATGTAACATTAACAGAATAGGGTGGGGGGATGACCATTTCAATTGACACAAAGAAAACATTTAACAAAATTTAACACCCTTTCATGGCTGAGAAAAAAATCAATAAATTAGTAATAGAAAGAAATTACCTCAAGAGCATAAAGAACATATATTAAAAATACATGAATAGGGGCTACAGCGATGGCTCGGCGGTTATGGCGCTTGCCTGGCATGCTCAAGTACATGAGTTCAAACCCCAGCACCACATACACAATGAAGTCTCAGAGCAACAAAAATCACATGAAAAACTAAGTAAAAATTGCTTCCCTCTTTCTCTCTCTCTCACTGTCCCTCTCTCTTAAAAAAAAAACAAAACATGTCTAGCATATACAATCACCAAAGACTGAAAGTTTTTCCTTTAAGATAAGGGTCTGGAGCAGCACCAGTGAGAGAAAAAGAGAGAGATGATACATATTTTATTTAGTTTTTCATCTGGCCTTCGTTGCTCTGACACTTAGTTGTGTATGTGGTGCTGGGGTTCGAATCTGCATTGTCACGCATGTCAGGCAATTGCCATAACTGCTGAGGCACTGCTCTAGCCCTGTAAGTATTGTTAAGGTATCAATACTATCCAAAGCAACTGACAAATTCAATACAATCATTATCAAAACCTCAATGCTACATATATATTTTTTTCCAGAAATAGAAAAATCCATCCTTAAATTCATGTTGAATCTCAAGGGACCTCAAATAGCCAAAATAATCACAACAAAGAGTGACAAAGCTGGAGAACTTATACTCCCTGGTTTCAAATTTTATTTCAAAGCTGCAAAAACCAAAACAGTGTATTACTAACATAAAGACCAAAGAAACAGAACAGAATTCTCACATACATGGCCAAATGATTTCCAACAAAACTTTCCCCAGCTCAGTGGGGAAAGTACAGTCTTTCCAACAAATTGTGCTGGGTAAACTAGGAATTTTCACATTCAAAAAAATGAAAGCAGGGCTGGAGCAGTGGCTCAGCGGTCACAGCGCTTGCCTGGCATGCGCAAGTATGCAAGTTCAAATCCCAGCACCAAGTACCCAACAAAGTGTCAGAGTAACGAAGACCACATGAAAAACTAAATAAAAATTGATTCTGTCTCTTTCTCTCTCTCCCTCTCCACACATGCTAGCCAAGTGTTCTACCACTGGTCCACTTTCAGTCCCTTAAAACTTCCTTTCCAAATGGTCACTCATACCGTTATCCAAATACACATCTCCCATCCTTCCAAAATTCATCCATAATCATTTCCATCTAACAAATGCTCCAGTTTCTTCTACCTCATGGCAAAAGTTCTTGGGGAAAAAAATCATCTTCAGTTCCCCATTTCTAATTTTCCACTCATTATCATCTGGCTTTTATATCTACTGCTCTGTCAGATATGCCTTTATTCAACAACCCTAATGTTGTCCAAAAGTCCCCTTCCTGCCGACATTTTAGGGTACTCATCAGCATTTTACATAGGTGATAATGTATCCTTTTACAGAATGCATTCCTCTTTGACTTCCAAGATATACGTTCTTGGTTTTCTGCATGCCTCACCAACCACTCCTCTTCAGGCACTTGAACTGGGTCCTCCTTTGTTTCACCTCAATGGCTCAAACCTAGGTCCCTTCTTTTCCCTTTCTATACATGCTTCCCTAGGTGATCTCATCCATTCCCATCACTTCCCAATGCACTCCTCCCTTGACCTGCACAATGATCTTTTTCCTGAATTCCTCCCCAAGCTCTTTTATACTCCCATACTTGAATCATACTGGATTCCTTTCTTGAGTAGGTACTTTCCTACCTCAGAGGTTTTGTCCATGCTGTTCTCTCTTTTCTTTGAATGTCTGACTACTCAACTTTCACATGTCAATTAAAATGTAACTTCTAAGAGGCTTTCTCAGACCATCACCCCCTCACCACTTTTTTTCGATGTTTCAAGTTTTTTTAATATATTTTTATTAAGGAGTTGAGTTGTACAATCATAAATGCATATAAAGTAACAATATGATATGCATTTGATCCTAAACCATAGTTACCCCCACATTGTCCACATCCATCTCTTGATTCTTCTATATTATGCCCCTAACAAATATAAACAAATATATATTAAAGATTGTGAATTTTCTAGAACTAAATGATTGCATACATATTATTTGACTTCTCAGGTAGGTAAAGAGCATGCTACGTTGTTGATTGTCCCCCTAGAGCCCTCCCAAACTTCCCTCCCTCTACCATCCTGTCCTCCCTTACATGTCTATGGTTTCCCTACATTACATGCTGTTGTGCCTTTCGTGGGTCCAATACATCAGTTTGAATCCCTTCACCTAAGCCTGGGTTTAGCTCCAGACTCCACAAATGAGTGAATTTGACCCCTGACTCTCTGGGTTTGGCTTATTTCACTCAGCATGATTTCTTCCATTGCCATCCATTTACCTTCAAAGGCTGCAATATTGTTTCTGATAGCTGAGTAGAACTCCACTGTATATATATACCAGAGCTTTTGGTTCCTTTCATCCAGTGATGGGCATCTGGGTTGATTCCATAATTTAGCAATTATAAATTGAGCTGCTATGAACATTGATTTTGTTGTGTCACACTGTAATATGCTGATTCTAACTCATCTGGGAAAATACCCATAAGAGGGATGGCTGGTTCGTACAGTGGATCGATCTCTAATTTTTTGAGACATCTCCATACTGCTTTCCAGAGTGGCAGTACCTATCTGCAGTTCCACCAACAGTGTGCTAATGTTCCTATCTTCCCACAACCCATCCAGTATCTGTTATTGTTCATATTCTTCATCTTTGCCACTCTGACTGTGGTGAGGTGGAATCTCAGTGAAGTTTTTTTTTATATATATTCATCATTTTTTATTTAAAAGTAGAATTTGAATTCTAAGATGTAATAATTTCAATGAGTTTACCTTCAGCATAGCTTATGAAATTCAAATTTCTTTACTGACAAATGCTTAAGTAGACAAATTCATTCATACAAAAAACCAAAAAGTTCACACGATCATGAGACAATTTAAGTATCTATGATTATTACAGATTTGAATCAAGTCCTCATTTCCCAGATCAGTGCATCAGAACTGGTTAACCCACTAAATTATCATCTTTGAATAAAAAACTAAAAGCAAAAGATGACATTATAGTTTCAAAATAAGTGACTCTCTCATTTAAAAAATATGTACAATTTTTCTAAAGTATAAAATAGAAAGGTTAATTACATAGGGAAAATGCTGCACACCTTAACTTAAATAACTAGGGGGAAAAACGTCTTTATCTATATACAGAATTAAGACCAATCTATGCAAAGTTTTACAACTACTCCTGTAAGAAGTTTAGAGAGAAGTATGCCTTATTAATGAAAGCTTTCAATCCACCCCCATATTTGTTAATTTTACTTCCTACTTCAGTAAAAAGTGATAATGTGTTCATGACATATTACATAGAAAGCAATTATTAGTGATTTCTCTGAAAGGTAAGGGAAACTTATGGAAACAACCTACAATGCAAAGCAAACTATGAAGCAAAGAGTGATCATAATTTTTTAAAGTAGAAATGTGTGACATATTTAAATTTTAAACTAGCAGACTGCTTAGTTAATTCAGAGAGTAAGGAAAGAAGAATGAGGCAGGAAGTAAGAGGTGAGACTAAACAAACTAAACTACTGAGTTACTCCCTTTGGCTTCAGTTTCCCTTTTGAATTCTCAACAAGCAGAAAGGCAAACACCTCTCATTCCCAGTGTGAGAACAATATAAAATAAAATGGAAAAACCTATCACTAGGTTCTACTAACATTTCCTATAAAAATGAAAGGAGAGCTTTAGCTCATTGGTAGGTACTTGCCTAGTGTGTGCAAGGCCCTTGGTTTGATCCCAAGCACCACACGTATATACACAACAAAAGACACAAGAATGAAAAGAAATTTAAGAAAAACTACAAGTCCACCTCAAATGGCTTAAGAAAAATCAGTTTAAACAATCTCTTACTGTATAAGAATAATCCTTTCTAAAACAAGTCTGAGAAAGGAAAAGCAGCTATTTTAAGTTACGGGTAAATAATCTTTATACTCAGGTAATAATAATTCAATGCTTTGACCAAATTGGTTATTCATCCAATCATGCCAATCTTGATATACTGTCCTCTCTGTTTCATTCATGCAGTCAGATTCATACAAATTAGATGCAAATATATACCAGTCACTATACACAGATTGTTCAAAAAATAATACAGGTTTCTCTGCATCTTTGAGCTTGCCACTGAGAAAGACAAGTTCGGCTCGCATTCAACTGAGACAGGCATATGATTGGAAGGTAAAAGACCATCGTTCAGTCTTCTCATACATCATTTGAAGAACATTCCCACCACTTTTCTGAGATGTTGTCAGTTCCTCAAATTCATCTTGAGTACTCTGAACATTGCATCATCTGGCAACAGGTTCAGGAATCACTTCCCAATTCCAATTCTCACAGACTTGTTTAAGGATATTCACAAAATTTGACTTTCCTGCAGCAAAGTTCCCTTCCATGGAGATTTTCTTGAATCGAGTTCCCTTGGAGCTGGTCGAGGGAGATGGGCAGTTTCTCTTGGGTGGAATGGCCATTCCCGGTCTTGTGGTAACCAAAATAAGGTGTCTGGCAGGAAAGAAAGCACCGTGAAAGAGCCAGATCTGCCCCTCCTCAGTGAAGTTTTGATTTGCATTTCTCTGATTGCTAGTGATGTAGAGCATTTTTTCATATATTTATTGGCTTCTTGGACTTCCTCTATTGAGAAGTTTCTATTTAGTGGTCTGGCCCATTTACTGATCAGATTGCTAGTGTTTTTGATGTTAAGTTTTTTGGACTTTGTACCTTTTGGATATTAGTTCTCTGTTGGAGGAATAACAAACCATGATTATCTCCCTTTCTGTGGGTTCTCTCTTGATAGTTTTGACCAATTCCTTGGCTGAGCAAAAGTTTTTAATTCAGTGGCAACCCACTCACTGATTATTGACTTTAATTCTTTAACTTTGGGAGTCTTCTTGAGAGTCATTGCCAACTCCCATATGCTGGAGTGTTGGTCCTAATTTTTCTTCTAGCAGTTGTATGGTAGCTGATTTAATTCCTAATTCCTCAATCCATTTTGATTTGATTTTTATGCAAGGTGAGAGAAAAGGATCTAATTTCAACTTCCTGCAAGTGGCTGTCCAGGTTGTCCAGTACCATTTGTTGAATAGACTTTCTCTCGTCTATGTTGTATTTTGACCCCCTTGTCAAATATCAAATGCTTAAAGAATTGTGGATTTGTCTCAGAGTCTTCTATTCTATTCCATTGGTCTTCATTCCTTCTTTTATACCAGTTAACATGCTGCTTTTGTTTCTACAGCTCTATAGTATAGTTTTAGATCTGGTATTGCAATCTACCTCTTTTGTCTTTCTTGCTTAGTACTGTTTTGGCTATTCTGGATTTCTTGTTGTTCCAAATGAATTTGGGAACTCTTTTTTTCAATATCTGTAAAGAATGGCATTGGTATTTTGATGGGGATTGCATTGAATCTGTATAATGCTTTTGGCAAAATGACCATTTTAATTATATGAATTCTGCCTAACCAAGAACATGGAACGTCTTTCCATCTTCTCAGGTCTTCTTCAGTTTCTGTTTTCAATCTTCAATAATTTTCATTGTAGAGGGTTTTTGCTTCCCTTCTTAGATTAATTCCCAAACATTTTGTTCTTTTTGAGGATATTGTGAATGTGACCAATTTCCTGATTTCTTCTTCAGCCCTATTATTGTTAGCTGATAGGAAAGCTATTGATTTTATGGGTGTTGATCTTGTAACCTCCTACTTTGCTAAATCTGCTTACAAACTCAAGCAGTTTTCTGGTGGAGTTTTTTTTTTTCAATCTTCCAGATTTAGGATAATGTTTTCAGCAAAAAGAGATAGTTTAACTTCCTCTTCTCCTATCAACTGCTCCAGCTAGGGTTTAAAGTGAATAAAATTGGTAAGAGTAGGCAGATTTGTCTTGCTCCCAAGTTTAGTGGAAATGCTTTCAGCTTTTCTCCATTTATTATTATACTAGCTGAGTGTTTAGCATATGTGGCCTTAACAAAGTAAATATAAGATCCTTTGGGGCTGGAGCAGTGGCTCAGCGGTTACAGCACTTGCCTGGCATGCGTAAGGACCCAGGTTTGAACCCCAGCACCATGTTCACAACACAGTGTTAGAACAACAAAAGCCACATGAAAAAATAAATTTGATTCTCTTTCTCTCACTGTTCCTCTCTCTAAAAAATAAATAAAAAATAAATCCTTTGATCCTTATTTTCTCTGGAATTTTCAGCATAAATGGGTGGTGGATTTTATCAAAGGCCTTTTTCTGCATCAATTGAGATGATCATATGATTTTTGTCCTTATTCTTTTTTTTTAAAAGAGAGAAAGAGAGAGACTGAGGGAGGGAGAAAGAGAATGTCAATTTTATTTAGTTTTTCATTTGGTTTTTGTTGTTCCAACACTTAGTTGTGTATGTGGTGCTAGAGTTTGAACCTGCATCATCATGCATACCAGGCAAGCACCGTAACAACTGAGCCCCTTGTCCTTAATTCTGTTTGAGTGATGAATTACATTTATTGATTTGTGTATGTTGAACCTGCCTTGTATACCTGGAATGAAGCCCACTTAATCATGATGAATTATTTTCCTGATGTGTTTTTTTTTTTAAGACAGAAGGACAGTGAGTGAGAGACAGACAGACAGAGAGAGACAGAGACAGAGAGAATCAATTTTTATTGAGTTTTTCACATGGCCTTCATTGCTCTGACACTTAGTTGTATACATGGGTGCTGGGGTTTGAACCTGTGTACTTGCATATGCCGGTCAAGTGCCATCACCTCTGAGCCACCGCTCCAGCCCCCTGATATGTTTTTGAATGTGGTTTGATAGAACTTTATTAAGGACTTTTGCATCAATGTTCATTAGGGATATTGGTCTATAATTTTTCTTTTTTTAAAGAAAGAGGGACAGTGAGAGAGAGAGAGAGAAAGAATTTAGTTTTTCATGTGACTTTTGTTGCTCTGACACTTCATTGTGTACGTGGTGCTAGGGTTCAAACCTGCCTCCTCGAGCATGCCAGGCAAGCACCATAACCACTGAGCCACTGCTTCAGCGCAGTAATTTTCTTTTTCTGATGCATCTTTGTTGGGTTTTGGTATCAGAGCTATGGTTGCCTTATAAAAAGTGTTTGGGAGAGTTCCCTCTTTTTCAATTTTGGAATAGCTTAATAAGAGATGTTAGCTGCTCCTCATAGGTATGGTAAAATTCAGCAGGGAATCCATCAGGTCCTCGGCTCTTCTTCTTCTTCTTTTTTAGAGAGAAACAATATTTTATTTAGTTTTTTATGTGGCTTTCATTGCTCCAAGAGTTTGTTGTGTATGTGGTGCTGGGGTTTGAACTTGCGTACATGCACATGCCAGACAAGTGCCATAACAGCCGAGCCACCGCTCCAGTCCCAGCTCTTCTTTTTACCACCACTTTTTTATATTATCCCACCTTGCTTATTTTCTTCATATCCTTAACCACAATTTATAATTATATTTTTGTGTGGTTTTGGTCACTGGTCTAATCTTTACATACCATGAGGTTAGAGACTCAGCAACCACTTCAGTGACAAATGAATAAACCAGTGATCTAGGGCTCATTAATAAACATTTGAGCACTTTGTAGGTACCAGTTAAGATACTGGGAATACAAAGACAAATCAGAACCAATTTCAAGATCCATACAGCACCACTGAAGGCAAGAACAAAGACAGTACTGTGTGATAATTGCTATGACTTAGGTGATGCTTATTTTTAACCAACACAGTCTTTTTGGACAGTGTAATGGAAAATATCTCCCTAACATCATTAGAACCCAAATTTAATCCAATTGTTGGTCCTGTTTTACCATGCCAGACGGTTCAAATCATGTTAATTAAAGGCAAGATAGGTTTTCAAGCAGAGTATGAGGGAAAGTGAATTACCATTGAATGTCCTATTTAAAGCAGTCATTTATTGCTCTCATATCTATTGATTCCCATCAGTACATAAATAAATAGGAAACTAGGAAGATAAACTTGTTTCTGTTTGACTCTGTCTTTAAATAGGAAAAGTACATATGACTAAAGTTATTTCCCAAAATTCTTACATCCATTAATCTGAATTTGATACCAACATCTAAAGACTCAAAGATTGAGTAAAAAATGTACTGCTATACTAAGAGAGGTATTCATTTATCTCTCAGTGTATCTAATAAACTAAGTATCTTCTATGTGTTAGGGCTGAGGATAAGGCAACACTCAAGGCAGAAAAGAGCCTTACCTTTATGCAGCTTGGAATAGAACTGGAGAGACAAATAGTAAATAATATATAAATAAATTCACAATCAGAAAGTCAATAGAGAAATAGCTAAGTGATTCTATTAAAATGCATTGTTTAGAAATGTATAAATACCCAAAAATATTTCTAAAAGAATTTAAAATAGATATGTTTTAAGTGAATACAAGAACTAATGAGAGAATATTTCTGCAAAATACACATCTGAAAAAGAATTTATATTTAAAAAAGAACTCTTAAAATTCAATGAGAAATAAAACAATTCAATCAAAAATTGAGCTGCAGACCTAATACACTCCTTACCAAAAATGGTACACAGATGATAAGCATATGAAAAGATGTAAGGCTGGGGATGTAGCTCAAAGATAGGGCAAGTACTTGCCCAGTGCACACCAAGGCCTGAGCTAGAACCTTAACCAGGGTGGGGCGGCGTGGGGAGGTGACAAACATCATTTGTCATTAGGGAATTATAAATTACAATAAAAATAAGAAACTACTTCACACCTATTAGAATGGCTAAAATCCAAAACAATGACAACAGCAAATTGCAGTGAGGATATGGAACAAGAAAAACCTTCACTGCCAGTAGGAATGCAAAATGCTATGGTCACTTTGGTAGACAGTTTGACAGTTTCTTGTAAGAAAAACATATGGTCCAGCAATCATGTTCTTATACAAATTAGAATTTGCACAGAAATGTTTATAGCAACTTTGTTTACTATTGCCTAGGGCTAGTGATGTCACTGTGTTGCACAGTACTTGCCTGCTTGCCAAGAATGCCTGAGACCCTGTTAGGGTTCTATCCTGAGCACTGCAAAAATAAATTAATTTTTAAAATACACGATGTAACTATAATTGTCAAAACCTGGAATTAACCAAGCTGTCCTTCAAAAAGTGAATGGGTAAACAAACCAAAATACACTCATATAACAGAATATCATTCAGCAATGAAAAGAAATGTGCAGCCAGGTGAGATAGTACATGCATGTAATCCCAGATACTCAAAAACCTTGCATAAACTAAGCAAAAATTATCACTGAGCTATATCTCCAGCCTTACTAGCATGTGTCTAAGTGAAAGAACCCAATCTGAAATGATTGACTCTAGGATTCCAACTATTTTGGAAAATGAAAAATTATGAAGCAATAATAAGAAAAGTGCCAGGGGTCCTGGGAAAGAAAGGGAAACATTAACAAAGAGGTAGAGTACAGGGGAGTTTTAGGGCAGTTTAACTGTTTAATATAATACTGTGATAGGTAATATTCATTTATGAAACCCCGATACACAAAGTGATCCCTAATATAAACTGCCGTACTATATATTTCTTTTCTAGAATTCTGGATAAAAACGATGTATTGATATTGTTTCATCAACTTTCACAAATGTACATTAACATAAGATGTTTAATAATGGGTAAACTGTGTGAAAAGGTAGTGCATGAAGACTATACTCTCTGCTCCATTTTCAACTCTAAAAACAGCCTATTAATCTTTTTAATAAAGTAGATAAATACTGGGAGCTGGACGGGGGATATGTAGAAGTGTGCAAAAGGCTGCCATCTTTCAAGGTGTACATAGTACTTGACTTTGTTAAAAAAGGGGAGGCAAGCCAGACACAATGGCACACGCCTGTAATCCCAGCAATCCAGGAGGGTGAGGCAGGAGGATTTCAAGTTCAAGACCAGCCTCAGCAACTTAGCAAGATGCTGTCTCAAAATAAAAAATAAAAAGGGCTGAGGTGTAGCTCAGTGTCAAGTACCCCTGGGTTCAATCCCCAGTATCAAAAAAATAAAATATAAATTTAAAAAAGGACCAGGCTTCTTCATTCCATCTCAAAATGTATATTTTAGCCTGAATTTTTAATTTGAACAGTTATTTCTAATGATGACAATTCTTTAAGGTACTTTTTTCACTTAAGTGAACTAAAATGTGGTATAATGATTTACATATAAAAATATTGTTACATAGTTCTTCCTTATATCTTTATTGATAAAATTACTTCTAATTTTACTATGGAACACTAATTTAAATTAAAAGCACAGAATTAGAAATGGACTATAGTTTGCCATTTTAGACTCATACATAATATTATATAAACTATATAAATTCACATAAGATATAACATTTTATAATTAATTTATAAATGTTCATTTTACATTACATTTACAAACCTCAAATGTCTGAGGGGGAAAACTTTCTAGAATCAAAGTAAAAATTAATCTAGATCATGTTTCAATGTACCTCTTGGATATTACATGTCACTAAAACTAATTTTTTTAATATAAGTGATGAAGACCATGAGTTCCTAAAGGGACCTTGAAGAAGCTAGTATGAAAAATTAATCAAAACAGGACACAGTAGGGCTGGAGCAGTGACTTGGTGATTTCAGCGCTTGCCTGGCATGCGTAAGGACACACGAGTTGAAACCCCAGCACCACGTACACCACGAACTCTCAGAGCATGGAAAACCACATGAAAAACTAAAATAAAAAACTGATTCTCTCTTTCTCTCTATCCCTAGTCCTCACTCTCTTTAAAAAAAAAAAAAAAGATATAGTAATTATAAAATAAAACCTTAAGAGCAGCTCACTTAACTGACACCTTGATAAGCAGTATTCCAGTCTAACCAAAATGACTTCCAGAAAATATACTTTCAGTCCAGCACATTTCAAAATGTTTAATGGCAGACATTTCCCACAAAGTGAGGTTAAGTTAAGCAGTAAGTTCAGCAATAATTTTAGAGATAAATCAGTGCTAGCACAAAGCTTTCCACTTCTTTATATTGGTTTTTGTTTTTTTTTAAGAGAGAGGGACACTGAGAGAATGAGAGAGAGAGAATCAATTTTATTTAGTTTTTCATGTGGCTTTTGTTGCTCAAACACTTTGTTGTGTACGTAGTCTTGGGGTTCGAATTCGAATCCTCGCACATGCCAGGCTAACCGCTGAACCACCGCTCCAAGCCCCTTTTCTTTCTTTTTTTAAACAGAGATTTACACAAGCTCTTTTGGAGTTGCAAGAAAAAAGAAACTATGCAATTTTTCCTTTTACAGAAGAGGAAATAGAGCTGCAGAGATTTTCATACCCATTCCAGTGCTCTTTTGCACACTATCTCACTATAGTTCTCTGTTCTATTCAAATCATTAATGAACACATGAAAAATCCATCTATTTTGAATCAGACTTTTTAAAATTAAAGTAGAAAATAATGGAGGGTACATTGAAGTGGCATATTACTGTTAATAAATCTCTCTTCTTTCAATGGCTTGGTGCCCTTCAGGTTATTTTCCTACCTTATAATTCACAAAAGTAAAACCTACAATCCTAACTTACCTGCCCCATCACCTGATAGCACCAATCACTTCTGGTCTTCCTTAAAAATTCAAATATTCAAACTCCCTTTAGGTCTTTATGCCCAAACCTAATGTCCATCCAAAGACAATGACTTATATTTCCAGTAGGCAATAGATAAATTTTGTTGCTATGTCTAGTGTAGTTACAAAAAGTATGAGGCTTTGGAATTGGGAAGATTTGTAATATAGTCCACACATTCCCATTTATAAACTCTGAGATTTGGGGCAAGCTTCTTAGCTTTTCTAAGACACATTTTGCTCACCTGTACCTATATCTCAAAGAAGTGTGATGTTAGACTATATAAACCCAGCATAAAGTGTAAGTGTTCAAAAAATGTTATTCTCTCCTTTAATGTCATCCCAAATACAATATATCTATATCTAAATTTTAAAGTTTTACTCCCCACCACCTGCCCCAGTACAAGGGGTTAAACCCAGAGGCACTCTATCACTTAGCTACATCTCCAGCCATTTTTCAAATTTCATATTGAAACAAGGTCCAAGTTGCCCAGGCTGCTTCTGAACTTGTGATCCTCTCGCCTCAGCCTCTTGAGTAGCTGAGATTATAGGTGTGTACCACTGAACCAGTTGCATGAGTTCTACTTTTTAAGATTATATTTATGTCTACCATTAGCAAACAGAAAAGTTATTTACCAAACCAGTAAATTATAACCAGTCACATCAGTAATAATAATTGATAGAGTATGACAAAGTCTTGCAAATCGACAAAAAAAAAAAAAACAAAACTTGCTTTATTTTTGTTTTTGTTTTTTGGT
This sequence comes from Aplodontia rufa, assembly GCA_004027875.1. Classification (NCBI taxonomy): domain Eukaryota; kingdom Metazoa; phylum Chordata; class Mammalia; order Rodentia; family Aplodontiidae; genus Aplodontia; species Aplodontia rufa. Next base: position 8,863 of record PVKS010004928.1, on the reverse strand, counting down.
ACAGGGGACTGAATCCAGGAGCACATTACCACCAAGCTACATCCATTCTTTTTTTTTTTTTTATCTTGAGACAGGGTCTCACTAGGATGCTAAAGGTCTAGTTACGTTGCTGAGGCTCGTCTCAGACTTACAATTCTCTTGCCTCAGCCTACCAAGTCAGTGGGATTACAGGCATGTACCACCTCACCTGGCCAAATAAAGGATTTTTTTTAAAAGAGATAATCAACTCTGTTTAGTTTTTCATTTGGCCTCTGTTTCTCTGACACTAAGTTGTATACATAGTGCCGGGGTTCAAACCCGAGTCTTCATGCATGCCAGACAAATGCTCCAACCACCGAACCCCCAAATAAAAGATTTTTAAGAATTGTTTTTCTTTTAGAAATTCTTCTCTCCCCTCAAAAAACTCATCTTTCCTATACTTTCAAATTCAATGGCTCTCCTAGGCTTTTTAAGGCAAATGATCAAATAAAAAGCAGTCACAATATTCAAGGCAAATGGAGCTTAACAGAGAGCAAATAACTATGATCTGCTGGAATCAGCAGTTTCCATAGGAAATTAATATGAATATATAATAACGGTGATGATTTGAATTTAACGTCAATTTTAGGGAAGAGTTCTCTGTACTCTTTCTATTCTGTAATTTATTGCTTATCAAACAGAGGAAGTGGGATTATGTTGCTCTAAATTTAAAATGCATGAAATCATAAAAATAAAACACATTTGTGATCATTTTAGAATGTGTGGCATGCTTTTCCAATTAACAATGAAAGCAAGAATGCAATCCATGTGTCTGGATCCTCATATTACAATACAGAAACAAATTGCTGTGTCTTTTTTTTTTTTTTAAAAGAGAGAGGGATAGTGAGAGAGACAGAGAAAGAGCGAAACAACTTTATTTAGTTTTTCACATGGCTTTCGTTGCTCCAACACTCAGTTGTGTACGTGGTCCTGGGGTTTGAACCCAGGTCCTCGTGCTTGCCAGGCAAGCGCCGAAACCGCTGAGCCACTGCTCCAGCCCCTTGCTGAGTCTTAATATTCTCCTAAATTCTAGTATAATTATTTTGTATCCACTTATATTATACCAAGATAGATAACAATTATAATATCTGCTATGTAACAATAGCTGAACATAAGCCCTATACCACCATGCTATGTAACTTCTCACAATTTTAATCCTTTCTATATTGGAACATATTTTTTTACATTTATTTGTTCAACATAGTATTACATATCGGAGGGAATCACTGTCACATATTCATGCATACATGGATATTGACATAGTGAGAGAGTAAGTTAAGGCCAATCCTAGTCCAGGATCATCCCCCCCCCCCACTTCATCCATTTGGAGCATATTTAAAAAGGGGGTAAGAGATGATTGTAGAAAGAGGGAGAAAGTGAAAGACAGAACCAATTTTATTTATTTATTTTTTCATCTGCTTTTTGTTTTTCTGACACTTAGTTGTATTTGTGGTGCTGGGGTTTGAACCTGGGTCCTGACACTTGCCAAGTAATTGCTCTAACCATTGTGCAACCACTCCAGCCTCTCAAGCATATTTTTAATCTTGACCCATTCTTCTGTAAGATGAATTTATTTCCCTTTTCCTACTGCTAATTATCCATGTATGCTTTCCTGGGATTCCATTTTTCACACATACTTTAAAACTTTGTTCAATAAAATATATATACCATTTTTATATCTCTAGTCACTTTGTAGCTTTCCTGACTCACTCCATAGTTCTTAGAAAAATTAACCTATCATTCTTCTATTGTTCCTATAGTATTTTCTTCATAGTGCTAGAATGAATGAAGATGTGTACTGGAGAAATTAGAATGACTGAAGGAAAGAGTATCAGCTTTGAAGTCAGGAAGGGCATTTATAAGCTGTATAACTTTGGACCTACCTATTCCTTGGCTTCTCTAAGCCTCAAATGCTTGATTAAAACTAACACCCACTCTTGTAGACTGGTGAGGACTGAGTAAAAATGAATATGAAGAACACATAATTTTTACTTTTAATACACTCTGTCTACTCAGATCAGAGGTTCACAATTTATTTTGGGGAATCTTTGCAAACTCCAGGAAATCCAGATATTCCTCTCCATACTCACTGAAATCCATACCCTTACTACAAATTACATGAGATCTAAACCCCATTTTATGTACCTCTGAATCCCCAATACCTGACCCAGAACCTTTCATATATTAGGTGCTTCCATAGAGTAAATAATTAAGGATATCCAGTAAATAATTACTGGATATCCTTAATTTCTATTAGCACTGAACAAATTAAATTTCCTTTTCAATAGGTAATAAGGGTTTACAAAATTATATTGCCTACAATATTTTTCTAGCTAACTTCACAGTATAATTCAATTAGTACCTACAAAAAAGTATACCTGTGTTTACAAGTTCTTTCCTTCTGAGAAGTTCAAGGATTTTCTCATCAATCCTTATAACCACCTGTGAGATAAATGGAGATGGAGGGTGGAATTATGAATCTATAATCCATAAGAGTTCATAATTTCCACAAATTCTACTCAGCAAAAATTCCATCTAATTTCTCAGTTTATGTGTACTTTGTCCTAATTTTCTTTCTGAATCCACCTAAGGTACCTAATTTTCTGTTTATATCATGATATGTTGGTCTGTACCAAAAATATTTTTTGTTATGTGCTTAAGAAAGTAAAAATTTTAGAATGTGTTATATATAGTAAGTGAAACAGAATAACATAAAAATGATAAATCTAAACTCCTAATATGAAACTGCCCTATTCAGTCTACTGACCATAAATCTACTTTGGCTAACAAATACAGATTAAAATATTTAGGAATTAGATACTATTTTCTTTAAGCTTTAATAATCAGAAACCAACACATCCTGGTCTCAACATTAACCTCCTTCTAGTACCCATCTTGGGTTTGTTTTTTTTTTTTTTTGTGCTAGGACTTTACTGGACTTTGCTGATAGCTCAACCACAACTACCATTCCCCTTTCATCTGTCAACAGAATCCTTCTTTTGTTCAGGCAACATTGGGCCTGAACAACACTGTGCCTCAGGAAATAAATTATGATTGATTCTCTAATCTTGGCAATCCTGATCCTCTTTGCCAGTAATTGGCAAACAGGTCTAAAACCTGTTGTCTAGAACTGGCCAAGGAGGTGAAGGAAGATACTAGGGATTCCAAGAGCAAAAAGAAAAGCAGGTTCTTTTGCCACAACCCCACCCAGTTTCTTTGCACTTCAGAGGCTGTCAGGATAGATCTGATCTTGAGACAAGAGAAGAAGACCAAGAGCACTTGCATGATCCTGACACTATACCCAAACATAACTGAGTCTCAGAGTTTCTTTGTACCTGAAATAAATGTCATGTTTGCTAAGTCACTGAGGGTCAAATACTCTGTTCCTTAAAGTGGAAAGTAGCCCAGTTAATGCAGACCGTAAACTGGGTGAGAAGGGAGATATATATCACTTATCTAGCACTTATCACTTTTTAATCGCATGCAGTCTTCAAAGCAGTCCACTGAAAATTACTAATTTTTTTGTTTATTTTTATGGATTAAAAAACTAAGGATTAGTAAAGCTACACAGTTAATAGTAACAAAGCTGAAATTTGAATCTAGATCTGACATTAAACCTTACTGGGGATTTCTGTTTGTTTGTTTTTCCCTTTTGTGGTGCCAGGCACTGAACACAGGGGCACTCTACTACTAAGCAATATTTCCATCCCCCACTTCCTTTTTTTTTTTTTTTTTTTTTTGCAAGAGTCTTGCTAAATTGCTCAGACTGGCCTCAAACTTGGATCCTCCTGTCTCAGCTTCCTGGGTAGCTGAGACACCTGGCTCCTCACTCTTTTTAAAAATATAAATATAAAATCCCCTTTCTCCTTTATTGACAGCTCCTGTTTAAAAAAACAGGAGCTGTCAAACCCCTGCTGTTCAAACCCCAGCACCACATACAAACTAAGTGTCATAGAAACAAAGGCCAGATGAAAACATAAATAAAATTGATTCTCTCTTTCCCTCCCTCTTAAACACACACACACACACACACACACACGTAAATTATGTTATTGTGTTATTAGCTAACAGAATTTGAGGAGAGCTAAGGAATATCAATTATTCTTATAACATTGCCATAGTCTTCAACTCTATTTTGTATTTAAGTTATATAGCAGAAAACAAAAAAAAATGTATGTCTATAGTAAGTCCCAGAAAATCTAGTACAATAGCAAAAATCCCATTTAAAAAAGTAAGATGGAGGGGCTGGAGTAGTGGCTCGGCAGTTACAGCGCTTGCCCAGCATGCCTGAGTACACGGGTTCAAACCCCAGCACCCATGTACACAACTAAGTGTCAGAGCAACTCAACAGAAATTTATTCTCTTTGTCTCTCTCTCTCTCACTGTCCTCCTCTCTTAAAAAAAAAAAAAAAGTAAGATGAAGTCTAAGGGTAATAGTCAATTTTTGAAGTATTAAAAAATATGAAGTGAATCACAAATATTTTCTAAGCTGAAAGAATAAACTTCCTTATTTCAAATGATTCCACTAACCAAGTATCTGTCAATATAGAAACCACAAAGTTAATACTTCCTTAATTTTCATCTCTTCATAGAAACTGATTCAGCATAAATCCTAACAACAAAAAGAATCAGCAAGGTCATTTTTTATATAGAACTTTACTAGAACTGAATTTTTAAAAGGTATTTATAATGTTATCTCAACCACAGGTTCATACACAGAATACTGTCTTTATTAATTTCTAATTGAGCATTACAAAATGGGCATGCCAGTTTTTTGAGCGGATACATGCAACTTACCTTCCCACATGCTCTACAATGATGCCTCCTTTTGGTAAATGTAAAACGGGCTTCACATTTCATGCAATTTGGAGCCTGAGAATCTGGTACCCATACTGGAGCCACCTCACCCAGAGTGGTAAATGGCTTTCTAGCAGAAATTCCAAACTGACCAGCTCTGAGATCATTATCTGGGCTATCTGGAGCTAATGCAAGGCACGGTCTACTGGAGATCTCAGCCTCATAACTTTCTAAATGTTCTCCATTTGTATCAGTAATAGAGATGCTTCCCAAAGATGCACTGCATAAGTTGGTTGCTGAGTTTTCCCCTAATTTTGCTCTCCCAAGAATATCATTTTTGTTTTTAATATTATTTCCACTATTTGTAGGAGGATCATTTTGTAAATGGTCTGATAATGGCTTTGGAATTTGAAGTTTAAGATTAGAAGGTTGCTTGGGTCTTGCACCACCAAAAGGAACACTGATAGCTTGCAAGTTTGCTACTGTCTTGGGGGAAGATTGTCCAAGCAATGATGGAACTTGAGTACATAAATTTTGTAAATAATTTTTCTTCATTAGGTCACCAGTGCTGTTTAAAAGTAGTCCACTCCCTTCTGTGGCCTCATTTCCTCTCTGTTCATAAATATTTGAGTAGCATTCTGACTTGCTCTCCTCTATTTCTTTTTCTTCTGTTACTGAATCTTCTTTGGAAGGTAAAGTCTTTGGAACAAAAGAAACAACTGGACTCTGCATTCCATAGGAATCACAACCATTAGAGAAAGAATTTGCTGCTGGTGTATCTGTAACAGTGGAGAAATCACATCCTTCACCTTCATTTATGCAAGTTCCTTGTAAATCTATACCTGCATCTGCTGTTCCAACACAATCTCCTGCACTATCACTATTAGTGTTCTCGGACTGACTAATCTGTAAAAACTTTTCATTTTCTTCATTTACTTGGGTATTATTTATCTCATGTAGTTTAGTCAATTTCCAATTAGTCATCTCTTGAGAGTCAGAGAAATGTTTTGTCATATTAAGAAATTCTGTAGTGCCAAGAATTTCTTCATGTTCATGACCTTCATTTTCATCAGCCCTAACTTTACTAGGCACAAGGCAATCTGAAAACTGTTCACAGTTATTATCCCTTCCTGAACCAGTAGGCATTTCTGATTTGAGACACAAAGGTAAACCAGACCTGAGGGATTCTTCAGTTGGTCTCTCCTCTGTTGATTCTTTCTTTGTCAAAATCTCCTCACTCAAGTGGGAAAAGGAGTTTGGAATCCCTAGATTTGTCCTAGGAGAGATGTTTTTTCCTATAAGATCTTCATCTGGCATATAATTCTCTTGCTTTTTAACATCAGGACCTCCATCTGATCCCTGGGATGAGATTCCTGAATCAACTGTTAAACTTGTAATTGCAGATATGGAGGTGTCTCTACCTATAGTTTCATCACCCTTTAATTGTGAAGTGGAACAGATACTGGCTAGACTATCAGATGAAGTAGTACATGGATGGTTAACAGAGTCTCCCCCTGTTTTTGGTCTATCCAATGGATCCATTTGTTTTTCAGAGTTTATATCTTTTTCAGAGGACCCATTCATAGTAAAACTAAATTGGTCAGATTGTCTGTTTTCATTATCCAGTGAACAGTTAAAAGAATCCACGAGGGATTGACTATTATAATCATTACAATCCTGCAAATCACTTTGTAATGTTCTTTTATCACAGTTATGCATGACAGCTACAACAACAACATTCTTCTCATCTGGCAGACAAGTTAGTTTTCCACATTTCTTATCTTCCACTTCAACAGCACTGCATTGATCATCCCGGTTATAGTTTCTCTTGAGTAACTGATCTTCTGCAACCGCATTTTCATCAATCCACATCGTGGCAATCTCTGGATTTAGACTACAGTTTTGCCCATTAGCACAATGATCTTCTCCCTCCCTGGTCAGGGGAGATGCATGAGCCAAGGAAAAGACTTTCACCTGTGGTTGTGATACCCTAGAAACTTCAGGTTCACTCACACTGGCCAACGCAGAGTTAAATGACAGTCGGTGAGAAGAGGGATCTAGAATCTTATTCCACTTTGTGTCCAATAAAGTAGGAGAAATTGTTTCATCTGAAAAAAAATAAATAGTCGCAATAAGTTTGCTGATAATACTGAAAAGCTAAGTTTGTCAACATTTCCAAAGATACTCCGAAAACAAAATATTCCTAGGATATTTGAAAATAAAATAGTTCCAGAATATGAAGGTACCTAATTTTTTGCTAGGAATAAGAAAATATATTTAAGATAATTTCCTATAATTCCTATAATTATATGTCATCAAATGGTAATATGTCAGAACTTTCAAACGACAAAAGAATTCCATGTTAATCTAACAAAAACAAAACTGGCCCTCATACTCAAGAGAGGGGAAAGAACCTGTGTGTTCTGCACACAAGGCTGGACACAGGCTAATCTAAGATGGGGCAGGGAGGAACAGAACAGTAGTGAGTAAATGAATGGGAAGGAAAAAATGAATAAATTTTTCTCTGGAAACTGAATACTCTATCATCTATATCATGATTAGGATGTGGGTTACATGATTACCTCCATTTGTCAAAACTGTGTAGTTGACCAGTGCAGGAGTGCATGCCTGTAGTCCTAACTACCAGGGATGCTGAGATAGAAGGCTCTCTAAAGTCCACAAGTTCAAAACCAGTCTGAATTTAGCAAGACCCTGTCCCAAACAAAACAAAGCAATAAAAAGGAGGAAAAAAAAAAAAAAAAAAAAACAAACACCAAACCTGTGCAGTGCAGTTAAGATCTATGTATTTTTGTGTATATAAAGTTTACCTTTATAAAACTGTGATAAGGGGCTAAGGATGTAGCTCAGTGGTAGTGCCTAACATGTATAAGCCCTGGGCTCAATCCCCAGAACAGGAGGAAAAGAGAAAAAAAAATAAAAAGAAAGAAAGAAAGGGAAAAAATATATACAAAAAAAGCCCCCTAAAAAACAGAAAGTAAGTAGCAGCAGATTAAGGTATAAATGAAACAAAACTGCCAGCAGGTCAATCACTGTTGAAGGTGGGTGATGGGTGTACTGAGGTTTATTATACTACTCTCTAGTTTCTATATATTTAAAATACGACTATTACAAGTTTTTTCTAAAAGTTTGTTACAGTATGTAAAATTCTACTTGAAACCATGTCACAGTATATTATTAATTAGGTTCATATATTATCTGGGGACATTTGGCAAAAAGTGTTTAACTAATTAAATCAATTAAATTATAGTCAATCAATAAGCATGATTTCATAAAACATGTCTTTCACTTTTAAAAGATCAAGTTATAGTGTTATAGTGTATGTCTAAGTCAGAAAAATAAGAAATAATGCACTTCATACCTTTCCTACTTTTTTCCTCCACTAACTGATAATTATGGTGCTGAAATTATGCAGATATATTTGTATCAATCCTTAGTGCACCCATAGGACCCTGCTCATATCTTTATTAAGGCATTTACTACACTGTAATGCAATGGCTTATTCACCTTCTTTTATCCACTAAAAACTGCTTTCAGAAATCATTTCATTCCATCAGGCTAAGTGCTCACTTGGCATAGTGCTTAGTATACAGTAGGTATACAATAAATGTAAGCTGAGTATATATCACAGTAAAAGGACTAGGCTTATAGAATAAAAAGATTTAAATGATAGCTCATACCTTATGAAGTATGTAATCTAGTTAGTAAAATAAGATACATATACAATACATATGAATATCCAATTAGCAGTACAGAGTAGCCTCTGTACACATTTGAAAATTATTATATAAGAATAGAAAATACTTCAGAGCAGAAAAGCTATTTTTCCAGAATAGGGTAAGTGAGTTTCAATTCATAGCGACAGAAGGAATTGGACTGTTTCAAAGAGTTTAAGTTTGGAATAAGAAGGCATTTATAAGTAAGGAAAAGCATGGCCTTAAACTTAAGAATTCAAAAGAACAATTAACAAATCAGTTTGGGGTGAGAAAACAACTAGCAAAAGGAAATAGTGAAATGAAGCTATAAAGAC